>OMNZ01022369.1:3492-22787 GCA_900303255.1 Lesueurigobius sanzi | reverse complement strand
AAACACAGCTAAATACTCTCAAAATCTCACTCTTTACAGTTAAATATTTTACAATGTATTTTCTTTGACAATAATAATCAAAAATACAATTGGTGAGGGGGACTCCTCTGATCAGGAGAGGCAGAGAGTCAGAGAAGCGCAGTTTCTGGAATTTGAAGTTGTAGGGCATTGAAGCGCCGTGGAGAAAATATTAAAAGTGAGATTAAAAATATATATATTTAGAAAAAAATACACTTGTGAGGAGGGCACTTAAAGGGCACAAGGCAAAGGGGCAGTTGCTTGAGCACCACCTGGGCTCTATCTGTGCACGTCCCTGACACCAACTATCCATAAAATCAGGGCCAGTTATCATTCATGGGGCCCTAAGCGGAGTTATGTCACGGGGCCCTCGCAACATCAGTTTCCTTTCCCCAAGCCTTCATCCTGACTATGTTTGTAAAAGACAGTGGACTACTAGTTATTTTGAGGAGACATTCAACTTGTGAGGGAAATGTATGAGGCACGCAACACCTGTAGTACAAATATATGCACTATGGGGGCCCCCGAAGCAGCTGCATCCTCTGCGTGTTAGACTGGGCCAGCCCTCCATACAAATACACTCAAATGTATTATTATTTACTAGTTATGAGTTTGTTATGCAACATTGAGCTATATTTATGAAGCTTTGGTAATGTGCTTCTGTCCTCTCCTTTGACACAGTGCTCCTAATGGTTAATGTATCTGGTCAGTCATGGGTTTCCATTCACAGAGGTCAGAGCCAAAGTCCTCTGAACTTAAACCATTCACTGACCCAGACTGACTTGTTTGTACTTTATTTCTTCTCAGCTCAATCTCCAGCTAAATAAGTCAGTGATTAGTGAAAGCAAGATAAACAAAGACCAGGCAAAAAGTAGTTCTCTTGAAAATTCTTTATTTATTGACTACCACTATAAATAGGCTATAATAATGCTGAACCAGAATATATATATTTTTTTTATTATTAAGCATTTGCATAAGTCTTGTTGTAAGGCATTGCAAAATGACTTGGCAATAAGGCACACACACATAGAAAGGTAACATCAGGCACATACAGCTCTACAACTAAACATAAAGACATGCTGCATCTGCAACACGGGGAAAGCGTTTTTTTTTTTTTTTTTTTTTTGTGAGGCACTAAATAGGTTTTAGTTTTCGCACAAGCATTCACTTGTTGGTTCTACATCAGATGAAAGCACAAAATCCACGGTGTATCTACTAAAGCTGAAAAACATAGCTAAATAATTAAAACTTTCTCAATGTGTCAAATAGAAAAAAACCTGGTGTTCCCATTCAAGAACATCGGGTCTAATTTGAAACAATAATAACAGAAATAATGCTAAAATAAGAATACAAAACTATTGGACTTTTGGCATCTTCGATACTTTGTTACTCTGACTACACAGACAACATGTAATAAATGAAAAGTTATTGCATTAACAATATATTATAGCATCTCTTCTGTCTTCATACACAACCCATGTAATGCATATATTAAATATATCCTAACTTTCATACAAAAACATTTCAAAACGTTTTAACAGCAGTTTGTCTTATCCATTTTATGCTGGTACAGAACCAATAGAAACAGACTGAGCCAGCACCTGAATGCATCTTCAACACACAAGGTAAAAAATAGGTATTTTCTGTCATCTACAAAGGCACCTGTTGTGTTTTGTTTTCTTTAAAGGTTGTTAACAAAGCAGCTTGTTTTGTGATACAAAATGGTGCTGGCTTTATAATGGCTGTATATTTTTATGTGAGGTATTGCTCAAGTAATCCAAACCCAATATCACACTTGTTTGCTTTCTTCAAAGTGCTGATAACTTTCCGTTCACTTTTTTTTTTTTCTATGAATGAAAATGGTATCTGAAACTGAACACTGTAAAACAGCCCAGCCCAGTCTCAATGGAGTTCATTGTGTCACCTTTTAAAGTAGAAATGGCACTGTTTACCTTTTATAAATATGTTTAAGTGCACCTTGGTTTAGCATGCGCAGACAGAAATTAACAGGTTGTATCTTTCTTTGTCTTTACAGCTGTTGACAAAACTACTCAAAAAAAAGATTAAATAACTTCAGGAAAACTGAACAATTTGGAGTGATGCACAGATTCCTAGCATAGATCTTAAAGGTGCAGTCCTTGTACTGAGCTCAGTTGGGCACTAAGGCACTGCAGGATTAATGCGAGGCACAACAGAAACAGGTGTCAGTTGAAATGGAGTGTAAAGTTGTCAGAATGCTATTAAATGCTGCGTTCTCCAGGTTACAAACCCTTGCCTATTTCCGTCCATATTTGTTCACCTTTCAAAAGTAAAACAAACAAAAAAAAAAGCAATAAAACACAAAAAAATAATATATTCAGTCTTAATCTCCGCCAACAGTCTCTGAGGATGGAAAATCTCTCCAATGGGATGGTTACACAGAAAACCTGCCCGGTCATGGTTCATTGTGAAACTTGTCCTTACAAATCTGGGCGACAAACCATTTTTGTTTAATAAAGAACGCATGCAAACGAAAAAGCCTATAAAAGATAAAATACTTAAAACCTTCATTAAAAATATCAACAACAAAAAAAGTACCAAACAGGTGTTAAGCAGACACATTCAGCCAGTGTGGACGGACAGCATCACCAGCAAAAAGCATTGGCTAAAATAGTTAATACTCATAAAAATACTACATTGTCTTCCAAAAGTCTTCAGTGATATTAATTCATGTCAGCAGTTTGACATTATACTTCCTTTGCATCCTGTTCTTATATTCTACTTTTTATGACAAACCGTATGTTAAGATAATGGAAACAAATTGAAAGATACGTACAAGAAAATCTTAAATATCTTTCTTTTCTTCATAAATACGTGATTGTACCTTCAGAGTATTTGCTGCTACAGCAACAAGGTTAAAATGTGAACTTTTGTGGATGTTGGTTACTAATTGAAAGAAGTATTGTAGAATAGAGATGCTTCATAGCTTCAGAGCATAGTTGGATGACTGCAGTGGGTCCACAACGTTAGATTCCAAACATTAGAGTCATGTCAGACTGTATTGTTTTAACAGTTTTTGTGAAAAGGCATTTCTAATTACATTTAGAGCACTTAAAGTTTAGTTTTAAACTGAGACTGAGGCCTGCTGGTCCCTATGTCACAGAGAAACTGATGCATAGTTCAATATGTTGGATATACATCGTGAATAGGCAACTGGAAGGCAGCGGCTGGAAAGGCCTGTGGCACTGCGTAACCAGCGTATCCTCCGTAGGCAGCTGCTGCCACAGCAGCATTCTTCTGCAGAGCGGCCAGAGCAGCAGTGTTGGCAGCATAGTTTGTAATGGGGACATACCCAGCTCCATACAGGCCGCTGGCGGTTGGTATACGTTGCACATTGTGTGCCATGGCATACACAGGTGTGATTGGACGACCCTGTGGAAAAAAATGTTCACATAACATTTTATTTTATCCAAATGAAATATTTTTTAATCAGTGCAAAAAAGGTCTACACCTGATGTTGTAAATGTTTTAACAGTTTGAATGCTTTGCTAAGGACATTGTGGAGTGCAGAGGATCTTGGTGTGGTGAGTAAATGATGCGCACCTGAAAAGGTGGAGGGGTGGAGACAGTGGGGAGCACAGTTGTGGCTGTTGGAGTGCTGCTGTGTTCTGCATGTTGCATGGTCAAAGGGTTGATGAGGTGCTCCACAGTGTGCACCTTCCCTTCTTCCATCAGTTTGGCAGCAGGAGCAGCACTAAACATTGGGTACTGTCCACCAAGGGTTGGCAATGCCACTGGACAGAAAAACACACCAGAATAAGCATCCAAAGAAAATGTTTTACTCTAAGAAATACATAGAAATATTGAAGTAAATCATAGTTACCAAAAAAAGAAACATACAAAGCTTTAACTGGAGTTAGAAAGTAAAGGGGTTACAAAGAAGCAGGTTGGGTGTGATTTGGATTATAAAGCTGCTAAACTGTGGATTACCCCCAAAGCCCCAACACGAGCACATATCAACACAGACACAGACATGAACGGCACAATTGTTGTAAAGAGACAAAAGTCTTTTGACTGAGAGCAGATCCTTTGATTCCACGCTGAAACCAACCACCATTAGTAGCAATAATAGCAACATCTACAACAATGTCGTGTGGCTTGTTCAAACAATTTCTGAAATCTATTAACATTATACAATCAAAAAATGTGTTTTAATATTTTGACATTATAAAATTAAGTTGTACAAAATGAAACCGTACCATATTTAGGTAAAGAAATCATTTGAGGACTTGGAATGCATCAGTAAGTTGCATAAATTAGTTAAAGCAGTAAGGAAGAAAAGGACAGAGAGGACTATGTAAGAGTAAAAGATGTGCCAGGGCATGACTTAGGTCTATCTCACTGACTTGTGCCATGTTTGATGCCAACTGGGTTGACAGAGGCAGCGAGCTCCAGAGTTGGCACCAGCTCATAAGGCTTTTCGGTCAGCTTGGTCTTGCCCTCATGGTAGCGGCTGTAGATGCCACGACCGGCAGAGTAACCCCCCAGGTATGAGCCGCGTGGTCCAGGGGTACGGTTACCTGAAGGTGCACGACCACGACCTCGCACAGTACCTGCTTAAAATACAGGAGTCACATGACAAGGGGCTGGGATTTCAGGCCTTCATGGTGTTAAAATAATGCAGATTTGGTGTTCTTCTCTTTACTAAGTATATATTGTAATGCAGTAATGGATGCTGTCTGTTGTGGAGGGTCTAGAGTCTGTAATTTAGAATCTTTTGAATATTGTAATATGTCTTTCTTTGTCTCCTCTGCGTTGTCCCGGCATTAAATGGGAGGAGATAGTGCAGCAGAAAAGAATGGTGTTAGAAAATGTACAGATCTCACATGAGAGAGAAACTCATTGTTCATTAAAGATATTGAAGAATGAATGCGAGAAATTACCATTGTTCTTTATCAGTGGGAATCCTTTAAAGAGAAAACAAAATGATTGTTCAAGATTTGCCTAGTACCCAAGGACAAGCACATGTAATCAATAATCAAGATATAAAGGGATTAGCATTCATTAGTCCATCACCTCACATCATTTATTTCATAAAACACGTATCTTTGATTCAAAATGTATGTAATATACTACATTTGTGTTAGCTACAACCAGTGTAATTATATCTAATAATCAGAAATACAGCGAACAATTCCAAAATTACCTTTTACAAAGTACTCCCTATTGGGTCCAATCAGAGTGCTGTAGGGGTAGCCATAGTAGGCCAGTGTGTAGGGGTCACACTGATAGACGTAGCTCTGCTGTGCTGCCTCTGGGGTGGAAGAGCCTCCTTTAGTGGCCTTCTGTCGAGAGTACTGCTCTTTGTCCACCGGCTTGGCCAGTGTCACCTCTATACAGGATCCCTCCACCTCTGTGCCGTTAAGGTGATCCATGGCCAGGACAGCATCATCCCGGGAGGTGAAATGGACAAAAGCATAGTCACGGATTTTCTTGACCCGCTCTACGCAGCCTGGGTTCCACTGGCTGAACACCTGAAAACATTTTTAAATATTTTACAGTTCCAAACATAAACCTGTTGTGTGCGTATGAGCATAGGTTGTACGCTGCTTTAAACAAAGCTTTGTGACATTTAAATCAGATGTTACCTGTCTGATCGTCTCCTCACTGGTCTCCATCATTAGATTCCTGACGTACAAGATTTTCACTGTCTCCATCACATCCTCGTCCACATCAATCTCTGGCTCAGCCCAGTCTACTGCGATCTGATGGCCCCACAGCTGGATGCGTCCAGGCATCAACTTCCTGCGGGCCATGGCAGCTGCACGGTGTGATTCGTACTCGACAAAGGCAAAGCCACGATTCTTCATCTTGTCTGCAGCACTAGCATAAACTATGACATCTAGAACACCCTCTGTCACTTTGGACACCTCCTCCATGATCTCCTCGCGCTTTTTTGTCTTGGGTATCCCGCCGATGAAAAGCCGGCAGTTGTCCACTGAGGAACAGACACCCAGAAGTCGCCCGGGTCTCACTTCATAATTGTTAAGCTCGCGTACAGCGCGCTTGGCTTCATGTTTCTCTGTGTACATTACAAATGCATAGCCACGATTCTTTCCATCAAAGTCCATCATGAGACGCATCTCATAGATGCGTCCAACAGACTCAAACACAGGCACTAACTCATCTTCATAAACGTCTCGTGGAATCTTGCCCACAAAAATCTCACATCCACGTGGAGGAGAGGGACCGTTCCAGCCAGGCGGAGGGCCATATTTACGCTGTCCATTCTCTTGCACCATGCTGTAGCCAGAGCTCTCCATCAATGCTAACAAAGCAGTTTCGTTGGGTGCACCTGCTACACCTTCAGGAACACTCATCTGTCCATGAAGCTGGTGATGGGACGAGCTGGAGTTGGAGGCTTTGGAGAGGGCAGAGTTGTTGCTCATGGCTGAAGAAGAAGTGGAATCTTCTGCAGTCATTCTGACAGAACCATCAGATTAGGGCCTACAAAAAAGAAGTACATTGAAGTGAGTATTTTATTATATTTATTATTTTTGTTTATTTGGTTGGTACAGTGCATATTAGTGAACACACATGGGACACATGCATGTAAACACTTTTGAATAAATAAACATTTGAACAAAGGAAACCAAACATGAAAGAAAGAAAGAAAGAAAGAAAGGGCTTAATATTGCTCCATACACCTCTAAACCCATATAAGGCACCATGTGAGCTGAACCTAAACATCAAATACTGCATCTATAAAGCTCTTTATCTGAGCTTTTACAACCTTGTTTTGCAGTTTCTTGCATTCGATATTGACCTCTGACATCTGTCAGCCACAATGAAGGGCTGTAAACCCTTCAAACACCAGATCAAGGTTCATTTAGAACTGGATCACAAGCCCAATAAAATAAGGTTTACTGAGGGATACTGGGAGAAAAGCTACATAGAGGAAACTGTTGTGTTTCCATTGACAGTGACAGAGCACAGCATTATGACAGATAATAGTTGTTGTTTTTTACCAACCAAGGCCAAGGCCAAGGAAAGCAGTACAGAGAACGAGAACTGCAACTTTTACTACCAAGTATGTATGAGTTATTTTCAAGAAAAGACGAGAGACAAAGATATATCTGCTGCGGGGTGCTGCTGTGCGTCACTGGAGTTCAGGATGGAGATGGAGTAGGTGAGGCAGTCAACAAAGGTTAAACACACGACAAAAGCCCGGGCGCCATGGAAACACTGACTCTCCCTTGGCCTGACCTAATATCCTTCAGCTCCAAACACTCACAGCAACACAAGACCTTGATAGGCCACTATCCTATGAAACCACACTTAAATTACTTAACTATATACTCTGCAGAGTAAATACACTGTAAATGAAAGGTAGTTACTTTATCTTTCCATTTTATATCCTCACAAAACAAATATGATCGTGTCCCACAAAACAAACTCACTCAACTCTGAAGACACACACCTCCCTTAAGAGAGCACATGTAGCCATATGTGAAATTAGTAAGACAAACAAAATGTATACATTGGCGTACACCGAAGAATATGGGGAGTGTTTTCAGTTGTCCATTCTTAATGCTAGTTCAGTGAGTTTTACTGAGGTTAAGATGTTACAAAAACCATCATTTGCTACAAACAACTGCAGTTATTTCTGTGGCTCCTGTCGTCCTTTTTGTTTCTTTTGCCTGCGTCTCTTATCAGTCTTATCTGGCCCTGCTGATGACAAAGGGAGTACAACATTCACACTGGGAGTTCTGCCCAGTGATAACAAGATGCTTTCAACTCCAGAACTAAGGCTTCATTTAGTGCAAAGATCTCTCCTGGCCACGGTGGACTGTTGCTATATTGACGTGCACACAGAGCCAACATACTGTCTCTTGATTAAATCTAACCATGACACAGAAGCACTAACTATAGGCCGCTCCGGTGTGCGTGAGTGAGCGTGCAGGGAACAGAAGGGGACCTGAGGCTGAGGGAGTGGGTAGATGATTAACGTGAAGTGACCAACACGGCTTTAAGTCACTTCACGCTGAAGGGATTAGCACCGAATGTTTTAATGCAGAAAGTAATCAGCAAAATAATGATATTCCTGCGCCGCGAGTCTTGACAGTGCGGCGAGGACAGCAGGTGCTCTGAGTTGAAACCTCAGTCAGGTCAAAGAGGGGCATTGGACCAGGAAGTTTAAGAGAGCGAGAGGTGATTGGGTAACCTGGCCAACCTGGAGTTAAATTATGGCCGACACTGCACATAACGTTGTGTTTATGATTGATAGGAGCACATGATTCACTGTGTATTAACAGATTGTTAAAACAGATAGACTTGTTTTATGAGCAAGGCTTTAGGGCTTTCTTTAAGTGTCTAAAAATGACACTTCCTTGATAAATAAGAAAATGCTGCAAATAGACCTTCTTCTACATCAAACCATGAGTCTTTCGTGAGTCAAAGGACACTTGTAGATTAGTTAAAGATTATTGTTAACAGCTACACTCCTTTTCACTGTGCAGAAAGAAACAACCACACCACAGTCAAAAACAAGTATTTTTAAGTGATAGATAGCATATGGGTGACATAAGATAACTAAGTCACCAGAGTTATGTTCGGAAAAGGAAGAAAGAGATTTCTAGAGTTGCTATTGCTAAACCACAATCGAGCAAACAAAAAAGAAACAACATAGGGAAGTGAGAATGAAACGGAGCAGAATCCTTGAGAAAAGTTTGCGTCGAGTTCTGCTGGTGGAAAGGAAAGAGGAAGAGGAGGTCAGACGGGAGGATAGTTACCTCTGCTGCTTGACTCTGCTCCGCTGCTGACAGCCTGCTCTGGGAGTGTGGGCCCACCTCCATGAGACAGGTACAGCAGGGCACAGAGAAGGAAGGGCCTGCCTCCTCAACACACACCAGAGGGCGGGCATTCATCAGGTAGCTTTCCTATCATTCCTCCTTCTTATCAAAAGCCTGTGTACAGTATATTTGAAGATACGATACAAACCTCTGCAGCTTTATATTCATTTCTGCAAAGTTGCCAACCACGAACAACAGCACATGTTCAAGAATGGCAAACAAGAATGCATTGTGGGAAACGGGTTTTGTATGTATTCTGTCTAGTGTTTGAATTCCTTTTTTCTAAAGAGGTTTAAAAAGAAGTAATTTGTCATGTCAGCACATGATGCAGATGTGGTTTTCCACACAACAAGGGTGCACATTTACCCTCGTGGCTTAGCTTATGCAAACATCACACACCTCCCTGGGCAGTCAAGAGAGCAGAGAGAGTAGAGTAAAGTAAGTCACATTCTGTTGTAGCACTTTCTGAAACTCCACTGCTCAGACAGAATGGGGCAGATGGGGTAAAGAGCTGCATGTGTTCACAGAGGTTTGTTCAGCTGCGATCAAGCCATGTCCCACTTCGTGAGGACACAAAATCCACAGAGGAAGGTTAGCATGAGAGAGACAATACATACTGATTAAATCTCAGAAACATCATGATAACATATCAGTTATAAAGTGAGTAATGAATAAAATGCACATTGGTTGAAGGCGTGCTGTGAGGTGTGGTTTTGGTAGAAGGATCTTTGTAGTTGTGGGGCATTTGAATAAAGTCAGAAAGAAACTGATCAAATGGCAAAAACAAATAACTTTAAGCATTAAGCAAATCCAATCAAGATTTAGAAGTGCCCGATCTGACTAGTGAACAAAGAGGCAATCAAAGGTCAGTCCTTCAGGTCAATGGTTAACAGAGAAACTCAACAGAAGAAAAACAATAGGCAAACTATACTGACTCAAACAGGTTTATCCATCATCTAACATGATGCAGCCACTAACCTTTGCTTCCACTTTTAAGAAACCTCCGACAGTGGAGTTGATCTACAAAATACAAGAACTAAACTAACAAGTCCGAAAGAGCCGCCTCATGTGAGAAGAACATATGAGCAGTTTCAGTGGTCAGCCCTGTCTACAGTAATTTACTGAAATAATAATAATAAGGCGGAGATATCAGTGATAACAGTATATAGTTGGATCAAACTGACGTACAGTTGGCCCAATCCGACATGTGGAAGATACAAAACAGATTTCCTCACAATAACACAGAAGAGCTCATGTTATACCTGTTGTGGTTGTTTGTCACACTGTGCTTCTGATAAACCTAGAACCAGCACAAAAGCAAGAATCATGAATATCATGAATAATCAGAAATAAAACTTTTTAAAAATCCATATATATTCAGCCTCTGGAGTCTTCTCGTCTGCCATCTGTCCATATAAGTAAATGAGTAGTGTGTCACAAGATCACAAGTGCAGTTATTTATTTCTGTAGAAAGATATGACATGGAGAAGTGCACCACAGTGTTCAGCGCCATGCTGGGATTCCTGGAAGAAGTTTTTCCAAAAAACTGCAGTAAAAAGACACATTTTTTGCAGCACCTGATTGTTTCTGTAAGTTTTATTTAAAAGTAAATGAACATACTTTATGGACAATAAAGCTTTTTCCACTCAGAAATGCTTACATTTTGAATGATAAAAGGTTATTGCAATAACCTAATTGATGTAAGGATTGACACGTGTCCCATGTCTTGTTCCTAATTTAATCTCTTCTCCGATTCCTTAAATTTGTCTCCTTTTCCCTTTTGCATTGCTGTACCTGTCACCCTCATTCCTGTGGTTCACTCATGCTCAAACAAAGCAGTGAGGAGGAGGTGGGCAGAGAGGGGTCGTGGAGGACAGAGGAGGGGGTTCAGCTGAGAAAAGCCCAGATGGATAAGAGCGCAACGGGCTAATAACTGCACAAGTGGGGACCTAATATTCCTTGTCCCATCTCCTTGGGCCTCCCCCTGAGCAAGAAAGCGGAATGAGTTTGGAAATGATCAGGTCAGTTGGAGTGTGCAAGTGATGTCCACCCCAACGCCACCAAGATGATGATTCCACTTTAGCAACTTAAAGAATATGATCATCAAGACGTGCATCACCCGTGTTGAAAAGATTGTTAGTGCCCAATCTAGTCCCTGAAACCCATATAAAAACACCCCAGCCTTAGAATTATACGGCTCTATCTGCGTTCTGAGTAGTTCTGAGATATTTAGGTTTTAAGTTCTGACTACTAATGTAACAAAATGGAAATATGTTTTGCTCAAAAATCCACCAAAATCAACAAAAACGTTACAGTTGTAGCCAATAGTTTACATAACCTCTTAATCTTTTGGCCATTTTTCACAGAATATGAATGATAACACAAAAATCTTTTTTTCCACTCATGGTTAGTGGTTGTGCGAAGCCATATGTTATGAACTGAGTTTACTCTTTTGAAACTACTCAAATGTCCCTGATCTAACATTTACATGACCTTCAACAACTGCCAGGAAAATTGTTCAGCAGCAAAGAAAAGCTCCCTTCAGCTGAAATACAGGACTCTCTGACAAAATTGGACTCTCATTTGGCTAGTTTCTAGTTGAAAAGCGTAAACAAACAGGGTTTTTGACAATAAATGGCTGCACACAACCACTAACCAGGAGTGAAATAAAGGTTTTTGTGTTATCATTCATATTCTATGAAATGCATAAGTTCTGCCAGGGTATGTACACTTTTGGTCACAACTGTATATAGTGTACAGAGTGGGCCAGGAACAAGAATATGTAAAGATCTCTAAAATGTCAGATGGAACCTTGCAATTCTACGGGAACGATATGTCGAAGTAAAGAAAGGCCGGATCAAAATGTCAAATGCCACAGCACATTGCCACATGGCTCAAAAATATCTCGTTATTTCTAATCAGAAGAGCCGGTTTAGCTTTAGCACTAGCTCAAAGGAGCTTTACTTGCATAGGCAAACACATTCCTTGGGCTAATCAGCTAGCCTGTCCAAGGCCACGGCAGACATTGTTTCACTGACGCTGTCGGCATCACACACTCGTGACAGTGTTTAATGACCCTCTCTGGTGTCTTTTCAAGAAAATATGAAGAAAACAGCACAGGGAGTTGGGCACTGCATGTCACATCACATCAGTTTCTCCCAGTGCCTATGGCTGCCACAACACCTGACTACTCAAATATCGACCCGCCCTGTCAATAAACACACTCACACAATGATCACACTCCAAATACACTCTGACAAATCCACTGTTGACACTCGCATCACACAAATACATCAGAAAGATCATGTCAAATGAATAACTTGTAAAATAAAAGGTTTATGTTGCTGCGAAACTCACATGACAAACACAACACTGGTCTTTTTACAGGGTTTAAAGTCCACAGATTATATGGCGTTTGTCCCGGAAGTCAATAAAGTAATTACACTGGACCATGCACGTAGTCACGGAAGCATTTTTATCCCCCACCTTAAACTGACACACTGATCCAACGTCATGCCACTCTACTGGTTCCACTGGTTTCAATCACAAGGTCATGGCTCTACACACTGCTAAGCAAACAGTTGTCCATTTGCAGTTGCTCTTAGGGCTTGACAAAGTTGTGAAACTGGCATTGCAGCTACAGAGCCCATCAGCCGGATGGCAGTAAGGATGATAGATTATGCTGCTGACCAAAGACTCCCAAACTGGAATTCCACACACGGTCAAGAAAGAAAGGGAAGAAAGTCAGACTGTACCTGTCTCCCAAACAGCAGGGTGTGGATCAGGCACGGGCTGTTTCCTGGTCTTACGGGTCACACTGCTCACTCACACTGATCTACAAAACTTTCTGTCCATTCACCTTTTCACAGGTGCTGACAGGCTGTATACAATCTGCCTCCTCGACTGGTCTAGCTGTGGAGAATGGAGCAGAGGTGCTTTAGTATTTACTCATTCTCTCAGGCCCAAACACAGAGGTGGGGCTATAGGCGACGCAGGTAACCCCCACCTCCAGCTCTCTCATTCACTCTGATAAGGAAAAAGACAAAGGGCAGGTATAAGGAATGAAAGGCAAGAGTTTGTTTGGAACAAGTGTACTCACAGCAGGCCTCGAGTCACACTTTCAAACCACATTTGTTATGTGACCACTTTTTATATACAGTACTTCCAGTCAAGACAATCTAAGTTTAGATAGCTACCAATAGCAGCCTATCACCAAAGAGTATGGAGTGAATGACTATAGACTAGTGTAGTGCTTTGAGCTCGTCGCGTGAAAGCCATTATCATTATCAGTATAATTTATCATTTGTGACCTTTTTTACAGTAATGAGTTGTTGTCATAAAATAAGTCTGTGTATCAGTTAAATTATTATATGAATCACACTGTTAAAGTGTTTATTTGAGGAAAGTATGTCCAGTCGACATGTAACACACTACAATAGATCACTACATACATTTACAGCCAAGACTAATTTCCAATGTCCATCCCTAGAAGGGCTTTTAAAGATCAAATTTACAAAAATTAATTTACATGAATTAACATTTACATGAATATCTAAAATGACTGCAAGCTTGATCCCTTTTTAAACATCTTTATTTCATTTTAAAAGCCTCTCATCTACGGCCTGTGTCAGCTCAGGAGACGAGGAGTTCTACAGTTTCGCTCCTGGACAGAAAAGTCTCACTGCCCAAAGGTTGGTCTTCTGAGGGGCACTTTCACATTTCAGATGGAGGCTCTTCATGTGATGGAGCCCACTGCCCTGAATGGGACTATGAGCTTTCTGAGGACGTCCAGTAACAGGACAATAACTGCAGTAAGCAGTAAAATGATTAATCGTGGGTTGTGCAATATAAAAGTTTCAGTTGAAGGTTCAGCCCTTAATTATCACAACAACAATATGACAGATATTTCCAGATCCACAACTGAACTTTATGTTATGTGTGATGATTACAAACTTCGCTATTCATTCCTGTGCTGTTATATTGTAATCTGCAAAGGCTTAAATTGTTGTTTATTTTATAAATACATGTATAAAATAGCCTCAGGCTTGAACAAAGAATGAAATTTAACACAGATCTTTTTTTTAATTCTTCTTTTAACATATTTATTTTTTTCAAAGCTTGTATCATTTAGGGTAAAAGTGTGGGTAGTGTTGATTTTAAAATTCTAAGCATAGAAACATTCCCACCATGTTTAAGCAGAAAGTTTTGGGGTCAGGGGAGCAGGAGGCAGGCCTTGTGACAATGTGTGGAAGTGTATTTAACCTTAAACAACCCTAACGGGGGAACGACGTCTATGCTTTGCCGCGGGGCCCCACCAAAAACACTGTATGAGTGACACATTAACCAAGGGCTCTGTTAATGAAGGACGTGGTGCAATCACTGATTCTTAAGATTTTGGCAGCGCTCACAAACAGGCAGTAAGGAGATGGTCCAGAGTCCACGCTGCAGGGAGACTGGTGTAAGACATGAAGGACAGAGGGCCATAAAGGTTATAAAAGGGGATGGGCCCTTATTACACTATACGGGCTCAGCAAATATTTGATATTGTTATAACAGTATCACACAAAAATAATTTACAAGTGCTTTCTACTGATAAAAATTATATCTTCCTTTTCTTAATGTTTAAAGGTAGACTGCGTTACATTTTGGATTACACAGTTGCCAACAACAAAACATGCTTCTAATGATCAGCTAGACACAGAAAATTCTATTTTTGCGTTGGCCAATCAAGGAATAGATTTGGATGAGGACCTAACCTATATAAATCTCATATTTTACTTACATCTTCATGGAGACGAGCTGCTCCCAGTAAAGTTACAAGTCAGGTCTTAGGAGAGGAGCCGCTCACAGCAAAGACACATGTTTGTTTGTTAATTTTTTTGGTATTTTTCAACAATAAAAACACATGTAATAAAATAGATGCTAATATTGTATTCTAATAATTGAGTTTACCTTTGAAAATGATGGATTGTCCGCCCTAACCTAAAAAAACTGAGACAGTGGAAGATTAACTATCATCAAGTAATAAAACAATTCAAATCTGTTTGTTTTAGTTACTAACGTCTTTTTCCTTTTCTTTTCTTTTTTCATTTGCTCTGACGGGTACACAGATGTGTATAGCTCTTTTAAGTACAGGAGTGTATGAACCCTTAACCCCCTCCATTCAGCGAGGGCTTGTTTGTATTCAAAATACATCCAAATACTTCCAATGGTCTATATCTGCACAAATGTGGCCTATAAACAACCATTTTTAAGTAAATAAAGCAGAAACCAAAACACTGAAGTATAATGCAGTTTTATATATACTGTATAATATGATTAGATGAATACCAAATATTAAAAAATATTTTCATATCCCTAAATGTCCTTGGCTGTTAAAATGAGCAGCAGAAAAAAGCCACACAGGCATGAACACACACAAGACAATGATTGATGGGACAGAAAAACACAGATGTGAGATACGGCCGGTGAAAATGCTGATATTTCCTAAAAGTTTGCACACTAAGATTTCACTTGTGCCAACCAGGAAATGTCTGGACAAGTCCAGTGTGAACACTTCCTCATTCAATTGTCGCCTCACATCCTGATGCAGCCATCAACCAATCCCGACGTTTGATCAACAACACAACACTCAGCACAAAATGAGCCGCTCTCTCATTCCAGCACAGTGAATTGCTATCAAATCAAAATGTCAATTTTAATAACTTGCTGGAACTATTTCTCAGGAGGTACAGACTGATTTCCGAACAACAAGCCTGTCTCCATGGGCTCAGAAGTTTGATAACACTTTAGCTCTACAAACATGTGAAATGAAATACATGTGGCACTTCCCTGTCCTCTCTCAAATGTGAAAGCTCCAGGACATTGGGCACATTGGCGAATTCGGCACAGTGAAATGAAACACAATACTTTGTACATTTCGTAACAGATATAGGCGAATGGTATACCTGTTGTATACAAGTTGTGCGAATGTAATGTGTGAGTAGTAAATCGATATATTGATTATTATTTTCCCAAAGCTGTGTAGCCTTACTCAGGAGATGTCCTCCTAAAGAAAGAAGTTTCCCCTTTTGCCTAGAACTGTGGTCAGCTGACTCTTTGGTCGCGTGCGTCGACACAAACCAATGGCTGAGCGAGGCCAGTCACAGCCAAGGTCAAAGTGAGCGAAGAGAGAGATAAAGAAGTGTGGTATCAAGAAAAAAAAACATAACGTCATCATCACTGCTGACCAAAGCCTCTCATTATGTGGCCACTGATCACATCTCTCCACCAGCACTGAGAACGAACACTCACCTTATAGAGAAAGAGCATACCAACAGCATCGAGACGCACTTTAATCATACTTGGGTTACAATACTGGTACCAGAACAAAACGTTTTTTTCATCTACCATAAACCATAAACCCGAGCAATAATGGTAATTTATTCTTTTGATCGTCATTTATTTGAGCTGAAACAATCAAGTAACTTCCTGTAGTGCTGTCTGAGGACGCACCAGGCATTAGAACTTTTTTTGGTACCAGTTTTCTGCTATATTTTTTCCCCCTCTGACTCAATACTGGTATCACAATGGCACCACTTTGGTCTTTATTACTCTGTATGCATTATTTGCTTATTACACTATATAAAACATCATGTATTGTATTATTGAATTCGGATTTAAAGGCCCCACATTAGACACATGTTCTATCAAATAACGCCTACACCTCAGTTTGGATCCACTGTAACTGTTTCTTTCCTATTCAGTGGAGTTCACATTTCTAATAGTCTATTATCAGATACAGACATCCTGGAAATACTGTAGAACTTCAACTTCAACAATCTACAGTTTTATTATAATGCCATTAGTTTAATTATAATGCCTTACAGCGATGCAATCATAAAATGAGGGAGAAGGAAGATGATCTGTCTGGAGATATGCACAGTGTACAGACCAGTGTGGCTACTATTATCTGTTTTAAGACTAGTTTTAAGACATAATGACCATAATAAATAAGCATAACTATGTACATTAACAATAATAATTTAGATTTTTAAGGAAGTGTCCTAAAGTATGTTTTGAATGAAAGAATAGCTCCTCATGTGCCTTCCCTGGCACACTCAAATCACCCACTGTACACACCTTGTCCCCGGTCTGGGGTCCACACAACAAGTCCATTGTATGTGGAAGCAGGTATGCACAGACACTTGCTCAAGAACAGTGTGATAAAGACAGCAGACGGGCTAACGGCTCACATTCTTCTTAAATAATGAAACAGATGAAAATGAATATCGGAAAAAGTCCACATTAAGAGGGTGGCCAGTGTTTGGGACAAATGTCTCCATGCAGCCATTGAGAGGCTTAGGGATTACACAGAGGTCAAAGGTAGGGCAAAGGAGCGAGAGAGAGGGAGAGAGAGGGGGGGAGAGAGAGAGAGAGAGAGAGAGAAAAGAGAGAGGAGAGGGAGTGGGGGTAGACAGAGCTGAGAGAAAAAAGAAAACAAATTATTTATTGAACAATATTTGTGAAACATGCTTAAGTGAGATTTGTCATGTTGTAACATTGTGGGGAAACACAGACTTGGTTTAGAAGGCTGAACGTTTCATAAGAAACGGTTGTTTTAAAAGACGTACTGTACAGATGGGATTATTTCATAAAGATTAAACATATATCTTCATTTTTGCATTTCCAATACTGTTGCTATTCAACATTGGACCGAATGGAAGCGAACTAAAGAGGGAGGTACATGGGGTGCATAAGTGGGAAGAATGCGGCCATTGTGCTTTCCAGGTATGTGTGTGTTTGGTCCAAACAGAGGAGAGTGTGTGTGGTCAGATCTAGTTACAGGTGTTTCATAAACAACACAATAGTGCTAGCAGCATCTCCTCTCCCTCTTTCCTTTTCACAGCATTAGTCCCTCACTCGCAGCTTTACAGTCGTGCTGCTACAGGATTAGGCTCATGCACTTGTTTCACACAGGCCACAATGAGTTTGGGCTTCCTCATCTCAAGAATGGGATGATCATGTGACTATCATGTGACATAACCAGTACTATGTGCGTACGTGTAGAGATTTGTGCCAATTGTGCATTATCTCTTCCTTATATTTGAGGTTAAGAAAAAAATGGCCACTTAAGTTTTTTTTTAATCAAATCAATATAAAAGTAAATGGCTTTTTGTTTTACATACTGTATATATATTTTGTTTTTCCTATTTTGTTGCCCTTTTTAGCAGCATCCTTTATCTGCTTTCTTTTTGTGTAAACGAAACTGGAGCAGGCCAAAACAAAACTGATCCCGATAAAGTCACGCCATTCAGTGAAAGAAATAATGTGTGTATACAGTATAAAGTATGCATCTTAGATTACTGTCTGATTCTTTTTACTAGTCTATACTAAGTAAAATATTGTTATATACAGAGAGATCCCAGCACAGTCTAAAGGCACTCACGTCAGACAAGTTGGATTAATTACTATAAAGACAGACTAAGTACCTGCTATTACTGCTGGCAGCGAGAAACAAGTTATCAGGTCTGACCAGCACTTCAACACGCCCATGCCTTTCACACACCTTGATCTGGTGCAACTATTTACAGTATTCACAGGCAACTGATCGTCAGTTTAGATGAAGGGCAACAAAGAAGAAGAAGAGAAACTACACAAGAAACACCAAAAGCAAGTTCTCTGAGCCAGATCACCGTCCCACCCAAGAACCGACTGCTTATATTTCTTGCTTTGGCATTTTGTCCATTCATTCATACTTTTAAGAACAATCAACTTTCCTCCCACTTTCATCTCATGCGTATAAATACAGAGGCAAACTGGCGCCCGGCTCAACCAGTTTGCGCAGCAGCGAGTCCGACAAACTGAGGCACACATGGACAAAAAGACGAGACGAGACACAGGCGCACACTCACCCCACACAAATAAACACCCAGTCCCTGTCCTGTAACCTTGTAGTGAAGGTTAGCGCAGCCTGCCGGGTCAACATTGGCCCCAGCTGAAGAAATGTCCTTCCAAGATACCCACTGAGTCCGTATCAGGAGAGAAAACAAACATCCTCAACGGAGAACTTTGATACAGCAACGTTACCTTTAACACACGCACATTTGAAAAGTTTTTTTTTTTCCAGAGAGCTAACCTGTTGGGTGATGGGATTTGTAGTCGCACGGTTGTCACAGCGTTCTGCCCGCGATCAACGTCACTTTCTCATCCTACTGTCTTCTTTCTTTTCTCCTTTGAGCCGTCCAACAGGTTCACCCCAGCCTTGTGTCTGCTGTCAGCGCTCCTGCCTCCCCCGCTGACAGTCAAGGTGCCTCGAGCCGCACGCGCTGACAAACTTTGAGAAAAACGGTCAAAGTTTCTGTTCTTCTTTTGGCCAAGTTGTTTTTTTTTTTTTGGCAGGATTGTGACTCAGATCCTCTGCATTTGTCCCTGCCCTGTGCTCCAGTCACGACAGCGCTTGTAGAC
>OMNZ01022364.1:3743-18106 GCA_900303255.1 Lesueurigobius sanzi | reverse complement strand
ATGTAATCTCGTGGGAATACATCTTGAAGCGCAAGGTTAAGTCTAACCCCCCAGATTCCATATAAGGCGTGTCCGCTCCGCTCCGCCATGCACCCCGCAGTAAACAACTATTGTAGTTAATAAGAATAGTTCCAAGGTTCAAGGTTCAAGGTTTCTTTATTAGTACCCGAAGGTAAATTTGTTTGCAGAAGGGAAAACAACACATAAGAATACACAACAAGAAAAACGGTGTAAGCTACAAGGCGCATGCGATCTACAGACTTCAGAGAACTAAAAACAAAATCCCTATAGTAACAGGGGTCTGAAAGGCTCACAGGGTTGATGAGGTAGATATGACCCTACCCCCCCCTTATTTAAGAATGCAATTGCTACAGGTACAAAACTATCCCTGTACCGCTTAGTTTTCCCCTCGGGGACCACATAGCGTCGACCTGAGCGAAGAAGAAGGAACTCTCCATGAAGAGGGTGAGTATTGTCCTGAAGAATGGAGTCAACCTTTCGCTGGAGCTGCCCAAAGTACAGCTCTGACAGACTGAGCTGGGACCGACCCACCAGCCGGCCGGCCCACTTCACAACCTGCTGGAGAGAGTTTTTTGTCTCTCAGGGACAAACTGCCGTACCATGCTACCATAGAGAAGGACAAAACAGGTTCAATAAAAGCTCGGTAAAAGAGAGACAACATAGTTACCTCAATTTTAGAACGCGACAATTTCCTCAGACAAGACAAGCGCTGATGCCCTCTCCATCCTCCCTCTCCACTCCAAAGGGCTTCATGGCCCTTGTACCAAATATGGACTTTATTTATCAGAAAATGTCATGATTTTACATATTGGAACTTTATATATTTAGGACCAAAACAGTGACACAATTAAGCATGTGTTGCTCTCGATCATGAAACTTTTCTTTGTCCAGTATCCCTTCAAGAGACAGAAAAAAAACTTATATGAAACTGAGAGAACAGCGGGATCGGTTCAAAGCCATCTCCTTTGCGACAGGAGTTTTCAGCTTGTCGGCTTCTAAATAGTTTATTCCTTATTTTATTAGGAGTTTTATTTCACAAAGGCTGTGGCCCGTCAGACAGGAGCCAGGGGGCCTGAAAGCGCGTCCAGTAGGCGTTGATTTCAGAGACGTTCTGGAGCCGAAACATGCATGTAGTGGAATCCCCAGGTGGAGGAAGTTTGTGGCTGAAGTTTGCTTCAGGGGGTGACATTGGTCCACTTACTTTAAGTTTAGCTTTGACCTTTGCATGAACGAGATACAATAATTAAATGGTTTGTGGTGAGTAGAGTGAAGGAGAAGTGAATGAATAATGCAATAAGTTGTACGGCAAGTGTTGTTTCTGTATCTAACAATATATATAACAACTAATCCATTGCTATTAAATTTATTCTTTTGGCTCGGAGCTCCAGATTACCATTCAACAGCATTGTTCAGTTTTCTGACCTTTGGCACAAACGACAGAAAGTTCTTGAATACATTGTAAGTGGGTGGCAGCAGAACCTCCTCCTCGTTCACCCTCTGGACACTCAAAGCACTGCAGCATAACAAACACCCCACAACATATTGAATTTCATACCGAATAACTATTATATTTTTCAAGGATTTTTCTAATCTAAAAATGAAATAAATACTCCGTCCAAGATTCATTTTCATCGGCTGGCTCAAAAAGACAGAACTTGCTTAAAACGGTAAGTGCTGCCTGCATGTTAATGAAAAAAGTTTTATACGAGCTCCTGGACGATTTAATATTTAATAGCACATTCAGAACTTTCAAATTCTTACTGGCCATCTTATAGTTTGAAAGCTGAGGCTGGGAAATTGGGATTAGACCAATATCTAGAATCTAGGAAGCCAAGCACAGTCCTTTGTAGTTACAATTACACTTCTGTATGCATTTTTAGTGTGGGGATTAGAAGGAATAAAACTCAACTAGGGCTGCAATGACCCATTACTTTTGGTAATCGATTAATTGGCTGATTAGTTTCACGATTAATTGTTCAGCTGCAAAAGGTGGATGGAAAATGTATTTTTTAAAACATTTTGCCCCATGAAGCTAAAGCGACGGCGTCTGAAGACATCTTGATAGAGTAAACTTAAAGATAATGTCTGTAGACTGCTCTTAGTGCAAGTGTCACATGTCATTGCTCATTTGAACGCTCAGAACTTCAAAAATTCAGTCTGGGATTGTGAAAGTGAGAGAGTCCTCATTCTGCTTTGTTTAGACTATGGTCTGGGATTTAGCTCATATTTGGGACAAACAGAGCAATGTCCTATACCAGGGGTTTTCAACCAGTGGTCCGTGCCCCCCTGGTGGTCCGTGGCAGTACTGCTGGTGGTCCAGTCTATCCAGTTTAGCTACTAAAAATGCACTTGGGCCGCTGCATATTGAATATTCATGAATATCAAGTTGATATATCTCTTTTAATAATTATACTTTTGTTATTTTAAACATTTGAGAAGACAACGCATTGTAAAATAAAGTACATAGCCCTCTTTTATACAAAAAAAATAGGCCTATATTGACTACTGCTTCGTTTGAATGGTGGTCCCCGCTGGGGCAGAAGAACCAGTTGAAAACCCCTGCCCTATTCACAGGAAATACTTTTACAACAAAAGTGGGCGGGGCAGAATAAGGTGGATACCTTTAAAGACTAAATAGTTTTTCAGCAAAAAATAATTGTTTGAATATAATTCTTGCTGAGTCTGTGTAACCTATCAACGTTTAATCGGTTACTAAAATAGTTGTGGGTTAATTGATTAGCTATTTCAGCCCTAAACTCAACTATCTTGCAAAGACACATGTACAGTATGTAAGAAACATGGAGAAAAGAAATTCCATTTTTACAGCTGTTTTTCATAGTAACATAGCAGGTTTCTCCAATAGGTTTTGTTCATGTTCTAAAATTATCAAAGTTTCTGATGGAGGGCAAACAATACAACAATAAAAATATCGAAACAGAAAAAAACCCTGATATTTTTTTGCATCCTGGATCCACAAATATGCCATCATTGAATGGTGTTAACACTTGGAGCTCCTGTAAATCAGTGATCACCAATAGGTTGCTTTCACCTTCTAATGTGATGACACCATATTTATTTCCATTGGCGAGGCGTCAATACAACTAAAAGGGAGCGAAACAGCTTTTGAAAGAAATATCAAAACAGAAAACCCACAAGTGTTGATCATTATAAGCCTTTTGGTTCTAATAACCTGCCATATCATTCTTTTATCTTAAAGTCTGTTCATTTGATCAAAATCACACAATCTTTTTTGAAATGTTGTCACCACTCCTGAGTATCTTTATGAGAGAATAATGTGGCCTGAGTTCAAATGTGCTGAAAGAGAAGACATTGAATAAACCAAGTGTTTTGACAGTTATCATAGTCACCACCATTTCTACCTGCCCACCACCGCAATTTTATGTATTCCATTGCATTGATTGCTGCTCGCCCTTCTGGCATCTTAGGAAAAATGTTGGCCCTTTTGCTGTATTTGGTGACCCTTGAAGTAAATAAAAGACTTCAAATAAACAAAACATTGCATCAAAATTTTTGCTTGTTACTGTTACATATAGATGGGCCTGATTATTACAGAGATATTAAGCATTGCTGAGACCATGGATGAGAGTTTAAAGACAAATTTACCACATATCGTTCTTAGCTGCCCTTCCTCGGTTTGGATTGTTATGACCATGATCACGTGAACACAACCTATATTTATTCTATTTTGATACTGAAATAGCACAATGATGATACAAACTAATATTAGACGGAATCAGGTCAACAACAAACAGCGCCAAGGCCTCTGTCAGGACTCATGATTGACTCTTTCCAAACATCTCCTATAGATCTAAATTTCTATTGGCAAGGACACGACTGATCCCATGCCCCCGTAATCTCGATTTCCTGCGGTAATACCAGTCACCGTGAACCCGTGGCATTTGGCTGCCTTTAATGATTGGCCCAATGGTCTGCAGCCAATGGCCTTCGTGCCACCAATTCATGACCCGTCAACCCCAATCCTCCCACCAATCCAACAGGCACACAACAGGCGGCACAAAACAAATGTCTCCGTGTCCGAATCAATCCAGACAGGCAGCCCATCCTGCTCTCATAAAACTGGCATCTCATTTGTCCAAGCCTGAGAACTAGCCACACACACTATGGTGAGCGGAGCGACAGGCCCCACATGCTTTTAGCAGCACATAGCCCCCTGAAGGATTTGAATTGTAGCCTCCTCCAAAGTGGTCTCGATACACGCTGAAATATTAATTCAATTTCTCCTTTGTTTATACAAGGCTATCTGTAGCGTAATGCGCCCGAGTGAGTGGTGCTGAGTTCATTTGATGTCATGATATCGTAAAGGGAGTATGCAGAGATTGTGAGTGCGTTGTACTGCATTGAATTTTCAGTATGATAGAAAATCTATTGAGATTTAAAAATGTAATATAGTCAAGCGAGCGTTCACACAGAAGCGATGGTTCTTGGTCTTCATCAAGTGATACTCGTCTACTCAGGGTCATCCGCAATTTTATTCATTTCATTGGATATGAGTTCATTTGATTTATGCTTAGGTGATACACTGTGATAGAACCTGTAAGTCTAAATGTAATGTAGTAGAATGTGTATGATTGACCATCTGTGCTGAAATTTGATATAACGCAACAAAAAACAACTACAGTATATTTCTAAAGTTTTATATTCTAGATGCCTAGGTCGTGACATGAAATGGTTTTGAACAGTATGTCAAGTGAAAACTATGTCTGGTGACTACATTGTGAAACTCATTGAGAAAATGCCAAAGTGTAAAAAAACGATAATCAAAGCAAAAGGTGCGATTTTGATTTCATCTCTTTTGTTTAAAACACAGGTGTCAAACACAAGGCCCGCGGGCCAAATACGGCCTGGGAGATGACTTCATCTGGGCCGCGACTTGTGGAGCACAAATTTCTGAGCATGTCAAAACAACAAAAGTAAGTCTATAGCCCATTCCTGTCAGGAGTTATAGATGTTTAAAGAAAATAACCAAAATGCTCACTCCAGCCACTAGGGGGCAGCCAACATCTAAAAACGGTAGGAATTCCACACCTGTCCAGCAGAGGGCACTGACATGATAAAAGCTACAAAAACAGAAGGTGTTCTGTCACTGGTAAAGGGTTGTTTTTAGTGTTTTATGGCCCCCTGGTGACACAGGCTTGTAATACAGGAGTAAGCCATTATTACTATCTATTAGGCTACAGTAAAATCTAAATCAAATGTGCTGAATTTTTACAGTGCTAATCATTATTATTAATTCATTTATTGAAAAAAAAAAATGTTTTGTCAATACTATTTTCCTCTTTACAATATATGCAGCCCGTGGCCCGCTATCCCAAATGAGTTTGACTCCCCTGGTTTAAAACATAATACCATATGTGCTCATGGATAAATTGAAAGCCTTCTTCAGTGAGGTTCTACAATGTAGTCTTAAAAAATAAAGAAAACACCACACATCAAAAAGTGACCTCAAACCTTTGAGCAGTAGTGTATATTTCTCTGCATTTGGGTCTATTGTCTACGCATTTATGATTATGATTATGATTAACTGCACATTTTTATAAACTCTCTTTAAAGTGGAAAAGTCCAAAAAAGCCATGTAAATAGAGAAATATGGACAGAAAAGCATAATTTTTCTTCTTCTATTTTTTGATGCAGGATAGATGAAAATTAATCTAATCGCACTCAAAATGTATTATTATAAATGATTTTTTATGGCTTTTTTTTTTCTTTATTAAAGTGTAAAAAAAACATACACCTAGGACAGATTTCTTCAAATTTGTCAATCTAGATTTAGCAGTGAATATGTTGTGTTGTGGACCCAATTCCAAACAAAGAAAAAAGATAAAAGTTCTTCATTTGTGCATTTCCTGTTTGGAGATTTCTTTGAAAATGAGTACCTCTCCCACTGAGCGATATTAACCTCTGCTGTCCCATCTGAAATATGGAAGTCAAGAAGTCCAGAACATGAACCCAACCTATTATTCCACTTGCGGAGAGGCAATAGAATAAATGAAGGCTAGGGAATGGGAAGTCTTGCAGCACGTAGATTCGGAGCATTCAAAAAGACCTCACGCTGATATGCTTGAGGTGCGTCGGCACATGGAGGAAATAACAGGCAGCAGTACGGAGCCTGCACAACCCTGTCCCGCTTCCTCCTGCTTTGAAGTTCTGACAAGACTCCTCACCCTCCTCTTCCTCCTCTCCGCACGGCTCAACCTCAATCACAATTATTTACCATTACCATGCCATACACGCTGGACTGATGAACACAAAATATGTCTTTTGTATGTTCTATTTCACAGCATATACAGGACTGTAAGATGAATCACTATTCAATAAAAAAAAAATCAACATTGCATACTTCCATGGGGTCTGACTCTGTAGGAACCGATAATGTAATGAGGGTCAATGATGGCTGGTCCCAGGCTCTGGGATGCTCTGTCTCTTGAGTTGCGAGCCATCACTGACCTGCTTTTATTTAAAGCTAAATTGAAAACTCACCTGTTTAGAGCTTCATTTTCCTCTTAAATTGCACTATTCTATATATCCACATCAGTAATTTACATGTGTTTTATAATGTTTGTGGTTGTTTTTTCTGTATTTGAAATGTTTGTTTTTGCACTACTGTAATGGAAAGCACTTTGGTGCAGCAGTTGCTGTTGTAAAGCGCTATACAAATACAGGTTGATTGATTGATTGATTGATTGATTGATTGATTGATTGATTGATTGATTGATTGGATAATAACCAGGTTGACAAAAGGAAATTGGTCCAATAGGTTGTGTTCCCCTGATATCACAAGATTCTAAAGAGCCTATGGTGTAAAATTGAGGTGGAGGGCAGCTGAAAATACAGGAGGTAACGGTGGTAACTGTCAAAATGCAGATTTTGAGTCTTTAAAGGGACTATACCTGATTTTCCATATTTCATAATGGAAGAGGGAGTGAGTAAACTAAATTTATAGTTGTGGTCCAAACACATTCCTAACATTCCTAACACATTTCTAAAATCCTGTTTCTTCTTAGAGAAGAGTTTATAAGCACTTTTCACAAATGGCTGGGTCACTTTTTAGGGTCATAGTCACAGAAATGCTACAAAAGTAGCCTGTAAACCATAAAATTGACAATAAATGCTTTATATTTAGATGCACAGTATTATTTCCACAAATGTTTGAGTTTGCAATATACTAAAGGAGAAAAAAAAATCATCCCACTACCTGTAAAAATCAGGTATAGACCCTTTAAGGTGAACTTTATTGTTCCTGTAGTGAAATTTGTCCTCTGCATTTGACCCATCCTTGGATGCCGCTGGGGCTAATGGTCAAAATCACCTGCTGGAGGATTAACCTATTGTGCATGTTTTGGGTTGATGGGGGAAACCGGAGCACCCGGAGGAAACCCGTCCAGACACAGGGAGTAACAGGCAGGAAATCGAACCCAGGACCTTCTTGCTGTGAGGCAAGAGCACTATCCACTCTGCCACCATGCTGAGTAGTTTATAATCTCTGTAATTCCAACCCTCATGAAACAAAAACTGTCACAAAACACAAATTCTTCTCTATCAGCACATTATGAACTAAGGTCTAATTATTTTCTCATAAAGGTGTCCAAAAGGTGACAATATTCAAAAACATGTGCGTGATGTTGGCCAGTAGAAAGGACATGTGGCCAGTAGAAAGGACATGTGGCCAGTAGAAAGGACATGTGGCCAGTAGAAAGGACATGTGGCCAGTAGAAAGGACATGTGGCCAGTAGAAAGGACATGTGGCCAGTAGAAATGACATGTGGCCAGTAGAAAGCACCAGGTTTGTGAATCCAATCACTATCGAATAATGATCCAGTACAACAGTTGTCAACTTTATTTTTGGAAGTTTCCTTCAAAAACAGTTTCTCTGGCACAGAGTTGTATTGGCACTTCCCCTCCAACTGAAATAGATCTAGAATAGATTCAATATCGTGAATGCAACCTATTGTTAGAACATGTGGGAGCAGGGTATACATTCACTAGACTGATACAAATACATAATGCATAATCACACAGATCAAATAGTGGGTTGGGGGATTGTAGCATGAATAGCGGCTGTAATCGCTTTGGGGATGGAAGTGCAACGCCAATGAGATCTGAACTGGCGCGTGGGGCTTATTACTAAGGCAGTGTCGTGATGAAGGAGTGCCACTTTGTATCGTGCCTGCTTAAAGATTGATTGTCCTTAATGCAGGAAATGTCCTAATGCGATCCGAATGCAGGGTATAGACTGCAGTTGTTCTCCGAAAAGAATGTGACAGGCTAATTAAATAGACGTGACCAAAGCAGACCGGCGTACCACAGTGACCTTATAAAAAGTGCTATGCAAAACTTTCAAAATGCCTTGTTTATTAATGACATCTGAACTGCTGCTCTGGCATTTCTGTGTGCAGTATATAAATTATATGGCTCTTTCATGTACTGTATTTAAATGTGTGCGTGCCCTGCAGATGTGTTCGACTCATTTAGTTCAGACCAGCCTCTTTCCTTTTCCCTGTTACTTTCTTATGTAGAAACAGCCTTATTTGCACAGAGATGAATCAGAGTAATTATATTCACAAATAAAAAGATTTTCTACTCAAAAAACATAGTAGTGGTCCCAATCGTCAAATTATTAAAACACTTTCGTTTCGATGTCTAGCTGATGTCCACATTTTTTTACTAGCAAAAGGACCAGCCTATTCTGGAAAACTAATCTGCATAAATGCAAGTTTTAAAATTCCTCTGTATTTTTTGTAATAATTTAAATTTGGTGATATATTACTAGAATCAAACTTGTCACCGACCCCCAATACTCCCTCGGCACGTGTAAGTGGGATGCACAATCGGCATCCATTGCATAGGTCTTCAATGGTTGATTAGACTTTTTTTTTTTTCATATTTCTTGTATTTTCTTGCTTGTAAAATATCCACGCTATGGCTAGCAGTTAGCACGCAGCTGATTAGCCTCCGCCATGCTTTTAAACTCGTACAAATAGGATTTTTCGAAAGGTCTATGCAATTTTTGAATGGGATTATTACTTCCGACACCGAGGCGTGTGCGTGTACAGACGAGCTGGTGGGAGGGACTGCGATGCTCCATATGGAATACTGTGGGGATGTTACGTGACAAAAACAGCTTAAAAGCCTGGCTCCAAAGACTTTTCTTTTCTCTAAAGCTGGCTTGTGACAACACTGAGGACTGGGGTGTATAATATTTTTTACCACGCTGTTTATTTAGACATTTATTTTAAAGGTTTGCTTAGCCAGCTTTGATTGACAGGCTCTGGAGAACTACGGAGGCTCATTGCTGCTTGGTCATGACAGTTTCCAACTTTTTGCCCTTTTTAGGAACAACAACTTGATCCCCCTCTCAATGTGGGACTCTTCCTAGGAATGGAGCTGAGTGGCCTCTGTCTATCGCCTATAAAACACTAAAAGCATGAGCAAGAACTTAAAGATCTAAACACTAATACATATCTGGGCTATATTATCTAGAGCTACAGTGAGCCACAAGTTAGTCCCATGCCCTGATAAATGTGGATGGTTGTGCACAATACATCACAACGCCCTGCAAGCGGCGGTAGACCATTTTGCTGTGACCCAGAGGAGAGGGAAATGAATGAATAAAAGTGTCCGCTATATGTTCTTATTGTATAGTTAAGTACATGCCATCTGCAATGGCCAGGCCGCAGGGACACTGTAATTGCATCAATTTTCTGAGTGATTGACTGCGGAGGATTTAAGGAATGAATGTGTTGGAGAAAGTGTGAAATAAGACTGGTGCTTCTGTTGTCTGGGTTATACTTTGTGTTGTTCGGTGTAATGCCACAGACAGCGGGAGTGTTTAGGCATCGCATTTCAATTCTAAAACATCACATTGATTTATTGATTCACCGGGCTTTTTTAGGATGATGTCGTCTGTGATTGATGATGTACCTGAAAATGCGTCAAATTATAGGATTATTTTTTGTCTGTCATGCGTGATTGCAAAGATACAAATACTAAAAATGTGCACATCATTTTGACAGATATATTTTCAATCTGAAATATATCTTTTCAGTTAAGCTTGTTGTATCAACCGATAAGAAGCCAAATGATAAATGGGATGTGACGGAAGTAAAGGTTTAATGATGGTAATAGTGTTTTTTGTGTTGTTGATTGGTGGTGTTTTTGGTGTTAAGATTAAATTTGAACACTTTTTTACTTTCGATAAAACCATGTCTATATGCAGCAAACATATAAAACCTGCAGAACCTGGAGTTTAAACAAAAATGCTCACATTAGTATTTGTTAATATTGTTTTTAGGTGTTCAAGTGTTATCGATGAATGTATTTAACATAAAAAATATCTAAAAACAACAAAGCCATTGTCCATTCCTCAGCAAACAGAGCAGTATGTGAACGAGAGCAGGACTTACCGATCATGTGTATGGTGGTGCGCCCAGGCCTGGTCCCGGGATGCTGAGGGATGGTGTCATAGAAAGTGGCCTGACACAGTTGAATGGCAGTGACACTGAGCCAGAGGCACAGGCAGAGCAGCCACGACATGACAGGACACATCTGCCAGAGACCACATACACAGTCAGACTCTCCACAATATTAGCTGCCGGGTTTCACGACACAACATCCATAACTGCTGGAAACAAATATAGAAAATGACTGCTGGGAAAAAATACACATTTTGTGATGTGGAATAAAATGATAGGAGGATAAGGTGTTTTGTCACCAAGGCTTGGCATTATCTGCTCACAGGACAGTGGATGATGTGGCTTGTCTTTTTCGATTGGGACCAGTCACTTACGACTCACATTTAATGAGAAAGTTTTATGTATTTTTGACATAATAAAGTGGTGTCGTTGCTTTTTGCTTGTATTTTGCTTGTCTTTTGCTTGTCTTTTGCTTGTCTTTTGCTTGTCTTTTGCTTGTCTTTTGCTTGTCTAGTTAAAAGCATGATTTTGGTAGAGAATAGGAGTACCATATTTCATGTTCTCATCAAAATCAGATCTAGTGATGAATAGACTTAACTGGCCAAAGTGGCTTTGACAGTTTTATTAACCAAAAGAGGAATGCCAGAGTTTGGTCCATTTTAACCTCTTAGGCCCTGAGCCCCTTTTCTCTGAAAATCATTTATCTACATCATACGTGAACATGGCTAATCTTGGTGTCCAAACAATTGGTAGAGCTTGGGGATGACGGTGGAAGTGAAATAGTCATAAATTATGTTGTTTGACAATAAAATGAGGTTGTAAAGGGTTGTTCTAAGTTCTGCCTGAAAAAACACATTTTCCAGCAAAAAGGCCTTTTTCCTCCCTGTGGTGTAGCAAATAACAACAGAAATGGATAAGTCCACATCAGCTGTTGCAACTGTGTAATATTTTGTTGTAGTAGGTGTATCTGAACGCGCAGGGCCATTATCGGGCTCTATAGGATTCAAAGGGTTAAATTACAAACTTGTCACTATAAAAAATAATAAGGTTCAACAATAACTGTGGATTCTTCTTTTTGGAAAAGACTAAATAGTATTAATTGTTGCTGCTCCTATTTCTTAAGACCTGAAGTGTTCTATTTAGTCCAGTGTATAACTAAAGCCTTGTTTTAAGACCTTGTTTGGTCAGTTTCAAAACCACTGATGAAACTGATATTTAAATGGGTCCCATGAGGGAGGAGCTTACTCAAACTACTGAAGCACAGTTGCTTATATTCCCTCGCTCTGCATTCACAGAACCGTACATTAAAATGTTTTGGTCTGGTCTATAAATGGCCTCCACAAGTTGGGGGTCTTTTAGTCATCACGGTTAATCATTAGCAGCATTATATAAGCATGACTTCTTCTGTCTTCATCTTCCACTTGGCCCCGTCTTGTCCCTGAGCCACAACGCTGCGAACACGGAGTGATCCCCGGGGACTTTTCTCTTCCATGCAGCAGATATTTCCCCTGACAGGCTCCTAAGATGTGCTTATGCCCCCCCCCTCTCGCTCCGCCATTCCCCTCCAGTCCCCCCAAGAAAGAAAGAAAGAAAAAAATCCCCCAAAACTTAAAGAAAGATACGATTTCAGAGGCAGGAAAGGCGGCTGCTGAGGCTTTTCTGTTGCTGTCAGAATAATGTGACAGTGACACAGCAGTAATGGGAATCAAAAGGCTTGTAATGTTTCGGCGTGCTGTTTAGAGAGACGAGAGGAAAATAGAGCGGAGTTTGCTCCTGGTCATGACAGAAAAGTTGACTGAAAGAAAGATATTTCAGAAGAAAATGTTTTAATGCTGTAAAAATGGTGTGTAACAGAGCAAGACAGAAACCAAGGGGAAAAAGTGACTTGAGAGATACTAATCAAATTAAAATACAATAAAACATTAAGAATCAATCCTGTGTCACTCTTTTCCTGATTATCTAATAAATTGTTTGCTAGCCATTTGTGACTGTAGCCTAGTGTTTCCCAACCAGGGGTACAGGGGCCCCTAGGGATGCACATGCACTTAGCAGGGGGTAATAATAATAATTTGACTGACAAAATCAACATATTTGTAATTATCCCTTTGTGGAGCAGTGTTTTCAATGACCAGATCTATTTTAGTGCATCGGAAATAATAAGTCAATTGTTATTGATCAAATTGAATTGATTCAACTTTAGTTTTACTGGTGTCGCAGGGATAAAAAAAACAAGTTCTTCATTTGATTTGTATAGTGTATAGTCACTTCACAATTCAACAGCGTAAAGCTAGACAACATTAACACATGTCAGCAATGATGAACATTAGCACTATTTCCATATACAAAGTTTAAAAAAAAATCGAATAATAATGGTAATATAAACTGTTATGAGTCAAAGCATGACGCAACATAGGAGTATGTACAGTCACAAAATATATTTTCAGCTTTATTGTCACTTCTGTCACACAACGCAACTGCAAAGATTGGGAATAAGGTTGGGCACCTGGACTACATCATATGCCTTACAGTGTATTGTAATATGAAATGTAGCAGCCTATAGCCTATATGTTTGCCATATACAATCTCCTGTCTTTGTGCTGGTCCCAGGCCCATATAAAGATGTGCAGGTTACATCAGATCCAGCTATTTCAACACTTGGCAACGCACTGCAAATCAATAGCCTATTTTCCCTTCGTATTTGATCCTATTTTAGTTCAATACTTTCTTTTCTATTTCAGTAAATTGTATGAATAAGTGGTCCATTGATAAATTTCAACTCGATTCAATAGATTAATTAGCCCAACAATCTAACACAGAAACTATTTAAAAAAAATAAAAAATAAATCTAGGCAGCAATATTACGTTGCCTGTAAAAGACAGAAGTTTGAGTGCAATCCTTACCTGAACAAACCAATACAGAGCGTATTCTTGTATCAGAACGGTGCCATAAATCCACACATATTGTGCCTCTCTCTGATCCTCGGGGATAACTCTAAATTCTTCCTGAACTCCCGGTACTCCCGCTCCTCACTTTGATAGCAACAGTCCAGTGGATCAGAAATGACCGCTCTCTCTTTCTCTTTCTCTGTCATGCACAAATGAATTTATCACCGTCTCGTCCTCCACTTTTCTTCCAAATAAAAAAAAAGTCTCTTGTGCCGTCTTCACGTGCCCCTTCTTTTCATTTGCGGCCACGTGCGGAGTAGTGCGCTTTAATTAACTCTAGTGGAGTGGCTCCTGTCGGCGTCTGCATCCTTGTAGCGCGAGGCAGCCACTGAGCAGCGAGACTCCTGGCTTGGCTCATACCCCTCTTCCCTCCCCTCCTCCTCCTCCTCCTCCTCCTCCTCCTCTTTCTATCCGCCACCTCCTCCTCTCATCTCTCCTCTTCTTTCAACGTGCGCAAAGAAACAAATGCTCTGTATACGTTACGCGCTTGGCTCTGTCTAAAGACTGTATCGCATGTCTCCGAGCATCCCACATCAGCCTGCGGGTGTACAAGGCAGCGGAATGGGGGATGCCACTTGATCACACGCTGCTGATACATGCTAATGATGGGATCCAAGCAGAGATCGGGCAGCCGTGACCAGCAGATTTGAAATTATTTACATTTAGAGAGGATTTTTTTTTTTTTCCCCCTCCACTCATGCAGCGAAGACAAAGTTTTAAGTTTGGGCTTTTTGATGTCAGAGCTTCCTCTTGGCTGTCCTAGATTGGGAGAGGAGACCTAGAAAATTGAAGAACAATGCAGTGGCATACTTAGACTGTGTAAGGTGTCCAGAATATATAAAACAGAAGAGGGGTAAAATAAAGCCTTTAGGAAGCCAGAATGGGATGGTTTATTGAGTGTGGTGGAGATGAGGTGACCAAAGGGGGGGGGGGGGGGGCCCCCTT
>OMNZ01022351.1:4747-18072 GCA_900303255.1 Lesueurigobius sanzi | reverse complement strand
TGAGTCGAGCGTGCGTACCACCGGAGGATGATCAGACGTACAACTGTTGCTTCATTCTTACAGCCAACGCACGTTGTTGTAAGAGCAACGTGCAACAAACCCACAGACCGTGGGTTCCACGCAGCTTATTATGAAGGTTGCAAGAACAGCACACGATCTGTACGTTGTGTGAACCAACGCCGTGCGTTTGTCGCACAAATTAACTATTTCAGACACAGAAACAACAGTAATAAAATTTTTCGGGTATCCAATTTTTTTTTAAGTACATAAATTAAACAAAAAGTGTCCCAAAAGAGGGAAACATATTTACAATGTTTGTTAACTAGTATAATAATACTAGTTAACAAACAAATATTAACCACTGAAATAAACACAAAATAACTAACTCCAACTAACACAACAGAATTAACAAAGCTCCTTTAAGGAAACGAAATTTAACCAGAAAAGGCACTCATAATATACCTTAACAAGTGTATCAACGAAAAAACTAACAAAAGTCACAAAAAGGCTAGCCTCCAATAAAGGAGACATGAAAAAAGGGGCGCAATGGTGTAAATTAAAACCCAGCGCGCTGAGCAGGTGCAGGCATGAGGCCGATAGTTCCCGGGCCTGATTGGCAGACTGCCAGCGCAGAATTGGAACCGCCAAACTGTGGATGTATAAAATACCCGCCCATCAGCCGAGAAGAACAGGAAGATGAAAAAACAGCCTTCTCTGTGCGTAAAAGTCGTGTGTTTGTGACACACAAACTTTTTCTGAAAGCAATTCGTCCTTTCTTCCACTAGATCCTCATGGCCCCTTCAGATGTTCCTTGCTTGGAGCTGTGGCTTTCAGACGCACTCTCACTCCACGAACAGACCTTGGCAGCCCACTAATGTTGCTAAAGTTTGATAGATGATATTTTAACTGCACTTTTCTTCTTTCTTCTTCTTCACTTTTCCCTGGGAGTACACTAAGCAATTCGGATCCAGATCATTTAAATAGGCATTATATGTTTTGCTAATTCAAACACAAGTGAGGGCTTTTCCACTACCAATAAAAGTCTCTTATAACCAGAAGATTTCCTGTTTGAATCATGGCTCCTGCAGGTGCGCACTGCGATTATGTCCAGTGGAGAGTATTTTAACATAAAAAAAAAACTTTTTTTTTGTTTTATATTGCTTGCTGAGAGCTCCACTTGACTGTCTGAGTAATATTTATCTCTTATCTGTGCCTGGATGTGATCTCTGCCGCACCCTTGCAGTGGACTCACATGTTTTATTTTCCTCATTCATGTCATGACGTACAGTATCAGTTGGAGCCACACTAACTGTAATTTCCACATCAGACAGACTCCAAATAGTTGTGTACAGTGTTCGATGGGGCAAAGTCACTGCTGCTCTTCAAAGCCCATCTCTGTCGATACTTCATTGATTTTGTGTAGCTGCTAATTTTAGCGGCCCCCACAATATCTTTGACCTTTGCAATGAGGCCACAGATGATTGCAGTGCACACTCTCCACACTGAGATCATGAGGGCCTGGAGACTTGTTTCAGACACCATTTTCACTGTTTTAGTTACTTCAATATGTGGGACAAAAATGCTACTAAACAACTTAACATATTGTGAGGGCGAACAGAGGTCGTTATTTTAGTATGCTCATTCATTGATTAATTGAAGAAAGGAAGTTTGTTTACCTGCTTGACTAGGTTGAACTACTTCCGTCTTTGTCAGAAGCGTCATGTAACTGGGACGACGGAGCGTACACCCTTTCTCACACCTGGGACGCCGTCCTGGAGAAGGCATCAGTCAGTAGGGCGCAAGCTTCCCCTACTAACTGGTAAATCCATATAAGCAGCCTCAGACACTTCACTTCACCATCACGTGACGCTTCTGACGAAGACTACAGGAAGTAGTTGAAACTAGTCGAGCAGGTAAACAAAACCTCCCTGTCTTACTAAAAGAACGCTAAAAACAGTTTAAACTAAGAAGACAGTATGAACTTTTTCAAACATCTGCAACATGATTCTACTTTTTGCTCTTGTTATTCATATTTTTTTTGCCATATTCTTATATATATGGAAGTGGCTCCAAAAACACTGCTCAACGGCTAGCATGAATGAGCTTCCTTAGCCTACGCTAAATGCTATGGGAGCCACAAACCTGTCCATTGTATACACGGTTTATGATAGCAACATAATGCTAACTTCCTGAAGTAACTAGTTTTCTGCCCATGTTTAGCAAACAAGAAACATGTGAAGTAATTATTTCTGTTGTTGTTATACTTTATTTCATGTTATTTTCAAAATAATCCTACAATCTGCTCTTAAAGACATAAAACAGATTCTTCATTCTGACCTCTTCAACTACTTTTTTTTGTGTGCATTTTTTGAGGTATAACTTAAAAGAAGTAGAAGTATGTATCTAGAAAATGTAAAATTAGCCTTGTTTTTGGGGTTCAAAGCTCAATAAATCTGGCTAGAATATGAATAGTGAAAAAATCCCCGAATGCAAACCTTCAAAAATATTAAATACAACAAATTTGGAAAGTTTGGCGTCCTAGTACTTCCCTAGTCAGGAAACACTTACATCTACTGATACCATACTCACCTTTATTCAACAGTGTTTTGAGGCGATTCCTTGCCCTGCGTTTTGTCCCTCAGTGTGTGTGTGCGTGTATTTTAACATGTCGGACAGCAGCGGCCTCTCCAGCGGTGCAGAAAATATAGAGCGCTTCAGGGAACCGCAGCCGCCTTTGAACCAACACAAACTCCTAAAGTGCTTTCATCACTCCAGGGAGGAGCGCCAACTCACAGCTCCGAGCCTCCACTTCTCCTGCTGTTGCTGTGAGCGCCCCAAAATGGCTTTCTGTCGGGAAATACCTGTAGGAGCTGACGCATGAGCAACAATGAGGAGGCGCTTTCACACAGATGAAAAACGGAGCAACTGGTTTATTACAGTGTGGATAATTGTAATTCGCAACTTTAATTCAGACATTATGGCACGTTCACATAGAACGCGATGGTAGCAGAAAAATCACATGAAACGCCTGGCGTTAATCGCTTGAATATTTTGGGGGTCCATGCTTCAAATTGGCTCTATTTGCCAGTTTCACCCATATTTTGCTTCTATGCGTCATCAATAGGCAAAGCTGTTGTCCTGCTGCCCTCTCTGGTTATTGTTCAAGTCAACATGGCGGATTTGCTTTATCGAGCGAGTCAGCGATCTTTATTTATTGTGAAAGCCGAACCATATCGGTTATGGTGAACCACCGGTTCACCATATCCTCCAGAAACACTGCCAGTGTGAGTCACCTGCTCCAGGAACTGCATCTGGATAACAGCTGCTCCCAGTGGTATTCCCGTGTGTCCGAGGTCCAGTTTGAGGAGCTGTTGTCCGGTGTTGGAGCTAGCACTATCCCTGCAGAGCGCCTGTTCTTCTGTCTTCGGTTAGTAAATCAATCAGTGCTCAATAAAAACAGAGCTAAATAGCACAATATTTCCAAAAGCTCACTTTTTTATAGAGAATTGGCCATGAGATAACAAGAGACTCATTGAAAAATAATGGCCCATTACCACATTTGTCTTCCACATTTGGCTAATTGCTACAGGTAGCTCTACTCTAGTTTTAGTACAGATTAAAATAAAAAAAAAATAGAAACAACTTTTACCTGGCAGTCCGACCTCCTCGCTGACTCTTCACGTCACAACCATTTGACGCAAAAGTTAACATTTTTCAACCTGAGCGAGCAGGGCGATGGTGGAGAAGGTTCTGCATCGCTTTTCCGCTTCGCTCTAGACGCGCGACAAACATGTATCGTCCCATTCGCTCCGCTCTAGTCGCTCAAATCGTACCCATAACACCGCCACGCTCCTCATCGCACCTTTACACAGGCATAACATGTAAATCACTTGCTCCTGGCGCCTCCATCGCCTTTGGTCTGAATATACCATTAGTCACAATTAAACGCTATCACATGATGGTTTCATGACACTGCAGGTTAATAACTGAGATATATCAATTTGAAACATTTGCTTTAGATTACTGGCATAAATATGACACAAAATAAGGCATGTTGGGTGTAAAATATGCCAAAATTGCACATTTTTTGAACCATATAACCTGTTAAAAGGTGTGTTGCGCCCATGCAACGTGGAAACACCATGTTTTTTGGTAGCGCCCTGTAAACAGCATGGAGCCTCATAGTCTTCCTACCGATCAAAAGGTCTGTCCTTTTCCCATCTTTTCAACTATACGCAAGTCAATTTGAGCCACAACAACACAGTGCAATGGCCACTAGCTTTTAGCTTTTATACTGCTGCAGGACTCCAGTCCACCCAGGGACGCTTACCAGTTTAAATTTCTTCTGCAACTCTTGCTGAACATTGCTATTGGATTCTGGTCGACCAAAATTCACCACTAGCCCATCCGTCCAAGGGAAATCCTTCCTTTGGGAGCAACGGAAACTGTGTTGAACGAACAACTAAGTCAAACAATGGAATAAATCAAATGTAAAACTACTGTCTCTGCCAGCTCAATTTAAAACAAACCTGTGTTGCCTAAAATAATAGCGGGGTAACCTAATTTCTGGCTTATGCCAGTGGCGTTGTTGAACAACTCTCATAATGTATTAATTAATAAATTGCGCCCTCGTCTGGTCACAAGGACACCAGGCCGTATTTCAACTTCTTTTATTGAACATCAGCAGACTGACCGGTAAGTGGCTCTCCTTAATATGGTGGATTGTGTAATAATTGCACACAGTAGTTTGTGAGGAGAACCTTGGACTTTTAACATGGTTTGACACAGCTTTACTAAGACCTAGGAGGCTTGGGCTCTCCCCAAGACTTAGAGTCTTAGTGTTCCCATTTTTCAGATAATTAAGCTCAATAAAACTTTCCATTAAAAATGCATTCAGTAAATAGTGACTTTTATGTTCCACACAATAGTCCGTTTTGCGCCAGATGCCTCGCCAGTTAGTCCAAGTCTGGTTTGAGCCAAACTGAACATTGTGTGGGAGTTTAGATAATTACAAGAGAGTCCGATTTAGAAACAGGAGACGCTGCCTTCATCTGCTGCCAGGAAACAGCTGATCAGAAGGGGTGAGCTGGAAATCGACCAAATTCTAAACAATTATATCAGACATCTGTTATATTGTATTTGTTTGTTCTATTTTTTTTTTTTTTTTTTGTGGGAAATACGTTTAATTAAAATGGGATATCTGTATCTTTCAGGATTTTTAGCTGCAGGTTTTATAGGAGGATCAGTATTGACATCTTTTTTGTTTTAGACTAAGACTAAAACAAAATTACAATTTCTTGTCAAAATTAACACGGTTGGAACGGTTTATCTTATATCGCAATAATATCGTTATCATGATATTGCATGCCCGTATCGCATATCACAAGTTTTTTTCAATATCGTGCAGCCCTGGTTTGTACATTCATTGATAATTACTAACGAGGCTTTGACGTCATACAAATGTGGTTGATGGTTGACAACAGCAGAAAACATCCAAATTGTTCATAAATTGATATGTTTGATGGCTAATGCTAACAGCTAAGGAAAATACAGGGAACAGGCTAATGAATTCTGAAAAGTATACAGAAGTAGCCAACTTCCATCTGTTAGCATTGAATCTCTTTGGCTCATGCTACATAAAGTCCACCCTGCCTTTGCATTTCTTTTTCTTTAATTTAAGAGTTATAAGCATTTTAAGGACAATCTAAACTGTACTCGATCATTTGGACCAAATGTACTTATATTTTGTGTGAAATAGTCAGTGTTGAAGAAGAGCAGAGTGCAGGTGGCAAGGGCAGGCTTATTTACATGAAAAGAAAACATCATGACCTTTATAAAGTAATAAATCATTACAGCTGTAAAAAGTTACATGAGCTTTTAAACTTTATCTTTTCACCACTGTCCTACTTTGATCATATTGTTCAACTTTCTTTAAGTTTGTAACTTCTACTATGCAGCTTTCTGTTTGATGATGGTAAGGATGTTAAAAAGAAGAGTTTCTTTCATACCAATGCACTGGATCAATACTGAGGTATTGGCGAGTGTGAGTCACTCGGTTCCCCCTGGCCAGCAGTGACAGGCAGGAGGCAGTAAACAGCCAAATACTGTCCTCCTGGTTTACACCTGAGCAGTGTTCCTTTGCTAAAACAGATGTCTAAATAAAACATTTAGTTGTTGCGGTTTTTGAAGGTAGCTACTCCCAAGTTAAAATCATAGAAACTAAACTTCAGTGCGTATGATAAAACAGGAAAAGCTTTTTTGTTTTGAAACAGATTTGCTGTTAAAGTGGAACAGAAGCTTTTTCTGCTCATAAACTGTATATTTTATATTTTCAGAAAGTGTCAGACACTTGACCAGAAATGCGTGACATTTTGAAGGGAAACAAAAATGGCGGATGCTACAGAAAACGATCGCCATTACACACAATTATGCAGTGTCTTTGTCCCCACATCTGTTACAACTCACAAGGAAATGCGGCACTTCGATCGGTTCGTACGATCCAAACTGTTGTTGGATAGTACAGACCCACACAAGCTTCCGGCCGAGTTATTTACTGAGGTGAAGTTCTCGGTCAACATATCTTCAGTGGAGTTTGGCCATATTTACAGTTACTTGATAGACTTTCTGTCTTCATACACAGGAAAATCATTAAAAGCATATAAAAGCCTTTCTGCATACAGATATTTGGAGTCAGGATGGGTATTGAATACATCTCTATGGCAACCAAAAGGAAAGGATATTCTCATTGTCATCAATAAGGCAAGTTACTTGCCACTTCACTAAACCAGTAATAGTACTGTAAAACACATTGAATTGGACACCCAGCATGTTGTATAGATATCTTTCACAGATTAACTAACATATATTATTAAAGTAAATCTTTCAATGCTACAACAGTTTTCAATAAGACAATCATTTTTTGGGATATGTCTATGCAATTGAAAAGTACAGGACAACATTTTCCAACTGCGCAACAGGTTTCAGGCATTTCAGCGGTTTTCAAATGTAGAATTTCAATGAAACGTTGGTGTGTTTATCTGGAGTCCATTAGCACGTTTCCCTTCAAGATGGAGTGACTTAGTCGGTGTGACGTCATGTGGAAGGCACCTATTCTCTACTGTTTGTATGTACTATTTTAGTGTCAACTCTTCTAACTTGCTCTTTTGCACGTGTTTTTCTCTGGACGGTGTCTGCTTGGACTTAACACAAGGGAAATATTGGAGTTTCCTTCAAGAATTTGCCAAAGTGGATTAATGAATGTGTTGCTGACCATATCCTTCGTCACCGGGCCATGACGATGCCATGTTTACCACTGCATCCACAACACACACAGGCTTTGTGTGTTACTTGTTGAAATTTGAAACAGGTTTGAAAATACAATTAGAATAATATGCACTTTAGTAGTTACTATCTTAAATTATTGAACCGCAAGTGCAATTAGGATATTTTTGAGATGGAGGTCTCTGTAAAAGTAGCACCAGACCAAACCCTGAGGTGCTCCCATACCGCCTAGGCCATATAAAGGCCCAGACCACAGATAGTCGCACACCAGAGAAGGGGTAGGAAGTGTGAGCATTCAGCAACACATCTAAACTGCATTAGGCCAGACTCAGAGTGTTATTAGCACTTACCGGCCGCACTGTGTCGATTAGAAGTTAGCTGCACCACTGCACTTCTGCGACTTTGTGTTTCTGCTACCTCCCATGGTCCTCCAGGTGCAACCCACTAAGTAGGTCTTTTTGCAATTGCATACTTTTGTACAGATGACATACAGGTGTTTCTTCGGTTGTAATAAGCTTTCTGATTGGTCAATTATCTCTAAATGTAACCAGGTGGGCAAGTTGGAGGTAACGCTAAAATCACATGGAGACTAAACACCCTGGATTAAAATATCATTCTTTGGAGTTTTTTGAAAAAAACAAAAAAAAAAAAACACAAACAAGAAGGACAGAAGCAATTACTCGCAAAGAAACCAGCCCAGGCCTTCAGCGTTTGGTGAGTTTTACTTGCCCTTGTTCTTGCTGTATTCTGACACACATGGAAAGCCGGTCTGTGAAAATAATGGCTACATTAAACCGGTCCGTGGTGCAAAAAGGGTTGGGGACCGCTGATCTACATGACCAGCCACATCGGCACCAGAGAGAGGACGAATGTTTAGGACACATTCTTACTTTTCTTTTATTCATACTCAGAAATGCATGCTCGACAAGTCTATGGCCAGATTGAATTATCACACGGGTCAGTATCAGCGTGTCTCGAGTGATCCCATGGGCTGGCTTCCATGGCTTTGACATCGTTGGAGGCAGAAGGTGAAAGGAAGGGGCAGACACTGACAGTTTTTTATGAGTGCATTTCTATAAATCACCCCTTAAAGACGCAGCAGTGTTTGAAGAGTAGAGTAAAACTAAAATCACTATTTTACCAATTATGTTTAGAGGTTGGCAACATTGACAGAGGAAAGCGCGAGCCTCCTCCGCTTCGTTTCCAATTATCTGTTTTCACAAATGAACTCTTCACTCAAGCTAACTACTGTTATACCGCATGTCTATTGTTGTCGAGACTAAGGCCTGAAGTTTCGCTCAAACTTTCGGAACAAAGCCATCCTCCTTCTACAGTTCTTGACATGAACTTGACTGGCAGAGCTGCTCTAATCAGCCTCTTATTCTGGGCCTATTATAATTTCAGCACTAATTATTCTGTTTGAGCTTCAGCAGCGTGACCCGAGTTAAACCCTTACCGCCACGCCACCCAACCAAGTACACAAAAAAAAGAGTCTCCAAGCCAGGATAGGTAGACGAGGTCCTTATCCACACCGTGCGTTTCTCAAACACATGCTCAGTGATCCGCCCTCTCACAATTAGACTATAATTATCCAGCTCATCATTGTCTCCCCGGGAGGCTGAATGGATACTGCGCTACTGCAATGTTAAAGCAGCAGCGTGACTGAGACAAAGGCCGTAACTGGAGGTAGGGTGAGCTTTACAGATGGGCTGTTTCGGAAAAATGTAAATTGAGTGAAATGAATTTGAAACTTTTGCTGTAAATTACTGACATAAATATGAGAACAGAAGTTTTCCGTGATTTAAAATAAGGCATTTTATGAATAAAAACAACCAAACTGCCTATATTTATGGCAACACAATCTAAACAGTGGATGAAGCCAGGTTTAAATTTATAGTTTTATTTTGTTAATATTGGTTGCAAAGTTTTGTTCAGAGGGGATTTTGCTTATCTTGTTTAGGTTTTGAATAAGCTAGTTAGTAGTCCCGCCTTGAACCGCCACCTTATCATGGTGGAGGAGTCTGAGCACCCCCTGCCCCAGCAATGGATAAGCAGAAGAAGATGGATGGATAGTTAGTTGTGAAAAAATCTGTATGTTAATATGTTGCTTTGTTTTTTGAGGTTCAAAACTCAATAAATCAGGCTAGTAATCGAATATTCAAAAATACTTCTGGACAAACCTTCAACTCCACACTTTCCAGTCTTCAAAATAAATACTGGAAGTGGAGACGTTGTTGCCACAATGTGAGAAAAATGCATTTTGAGAAAATCTTTCCCCATCGTAGGCAAAGATTCTTTAGTCTTCAGCTGTACTCTGTAGTTGAAGTGTCAGACCTTTCGATCTTAGTCTAAAGATCGTCCTCAGCGACCAAGATGAGGACTAAGATCGTAACGTCAGACACTTCAACTACAGAGTACAGATGAAGACTGAAGAATCTTTGCCTACGATGGACAACCCCTGTACGACTGAGAACCTACACAGACGAATTCCCCATATAGTTCTATGGGTATAGGTTGATTCATTGCAATGATTACACTCCTTATTGTAAAGATTAGGTCATTTATTTGTTTCCAGGTGAAAGTTGAGAGCAAACTAATTGAGGAACCTTTTCAAGAAATTGTACTTCTAAGAGTAGTTATGTCACAGTCTTTACTCAGCGACTTGAGTAATAAAGTATTATCTTGAAGAATCAAAACTCTTGAGTAAAGTGAAAAATGATGGTGACATAGGAATGGGAAATGTATCACATTTTAAACAAATCACAACATAATAAGGGTCAATCTTGATGATCACATGGTGCCATTTATTTCACAAAAAGCATGTGAAGTTGCAGGAGACACAAACCCTTAATGTGTGTGTTTGAGAGTGGCGTATCATTTCATCTTCTCCCCCACGCTCATGCATGTATTCTTCTTTGAAAGGTCCAAGCTTTAATACTGTTATATGCATAAAATCCAAGGATATACAGTATGTACTGTATTGTATTTGTACACTTGACCTTTCTGTATGTATGTAACTGACACAGGAGCTGTGAGCATGATGTGCTGTACCGGAAACAAATTCCACCAACTCTGTTGTGTGGCCATTAATGAATAATTCTGATTCTATATTACTTACATCATTTTTTAGTCCGTAAATTAATTAATCAATTGCCAGTTTCTGAATTTACTTGGTTGCCATGGTTGCATTCGGCAGTTAGAACACAGGAAGGTAGGACAAATCCCGGCGACAGCTGCTAAGTTTTGCATTAAAGCGCTGCTAATAATCTGAACATGAGATAAAGGAGCATACAGCACAAACACTGACCTCGCCATCAAAGCTCTCATGTGATGGAAGTTTTTGTGCTTTCCTTTACTGCCGTTCGCATTCTTAACGCAAAACTAAGCAGCTGTAGCCGGGATTTGTCCTACCTTCATGTGTTCTAACTGCTGAATGCACCTGGGAACCATGGCAACGAATTTAATTCAGAAACTTGCAATTATTTAATGTGAATTTGTCATTGCTTGTATTCTCGCTCAAGTTAGTAATACTTTAGCAGCTAATACTCATACCCTTTATGGGTTTTTACATTTACTTTTAGACTTAAATTTGCTCTTAAGATAGCGGCCGCCTAACCCTGCTCTATGAGACGTCTCTGATCACCAGAGGCTCAAAAAATTGTAAACAATTCAATCCGTGAACGAAATGCAGAGTTCGAGATGACCCGGTCGTTGGTTCAGGTAAGTGCAAATACAGTATATTTTAAAATTAATTTATTCTGCCTTCTACACCGTTTGTGAATAATGTATTTTAGAATTTAGAATTAGAGGAACAATCCACCTTACCTTAAGAGTTGCCCTTATTAGTCCCAGCACCACATCAGTTATTTTGATTGCCCAATTATCTCCTAAATGCCCAAGACAATGTGACTAAATAATATCCTACCTTTTTCAGGTATTTTGGCCAATTTTGGTTTTAGCCCATGAGGCTCCACACTGTTCTGGGGCTGATTGGATTAGACTGAGCGTGGCTGGTCATTTTGGCACCTGCTGATTTTAATAACACACACTAATTACCTATTCAAATACTCGCTGAGTACAATGTGACTCAGGAATGGTTGCGAGGACTTTTACTTTGCGGTTTGACTTTCATGTGACACTGAAACAAAAGGAAGACATCACAACATTTATCTGTGAGAGAACAGGAAATGTCGAGACTAGACAGAAAGATGCCTCTCGTCTTCAGATAAAGCCCTCAGATTATGTCCGAAACGGATTTGGAATAAAATATTTGTTCCACCTTTAACATGAGGCATTCTGGGGTGTTTCGAGGTGACTGGAGTAAATGTCTAAATTCCTATGGGTTAGATGGGACTTCTTCAATTCAGTTGTTTCAAAGGGTCTAATATCAAGGTGCTCAGGGAGTTCATGCAAAATTATTGGTCGTTCATTAAAAACTTACGCACAAATTTGTTCTTAAGGCTGACTTGAGAACTTTTTTCAGTCAGGAGGACTCTTACACACAGAAAATCTGCAGTTTTACAATACTATCACGGTCAAAATGGACCCAAAAATTCTCAGACTTAGACAGAATGAGTAATATTTTTCAAAAAATTATTTCATTTAAAAATATATAATTTGAAAGAATGAAGGTGACCAGTGGTGGTATAGAGCAGAGATAGTTAGTGTAAATCAGGCTGTAACAGCTGAGGGCTGAAGCTTGTTAGTAGCTGCTCTGAGTCACACCTGTCATAATCAAAGGAGAGACTTTAGACAAAATACAGGAGGCTATATACAATAAGAGTAACCGTATTTAAAAAAAAATAGTAGTATACAAATATTAAAACCCTTTAACCGCCAAAGTTGCCAAAATGCACCCAGTGTCATTTTGTTTGCGTTACTTTGGCGCCTGCCATTAGGTCAAGAGCGATCTGAGATCTGAACAAACACATTATTAAAAAAAAATAACAATGGATATCAGAAATAAAGTGGGTGAACGTTTAGGTTGGAGATGTGAGAGGAACTGGTCAAACATCTATCTGTTGTTCTCTATGGCTAAAATACATTTGGCGGTTAAAGGGTTAAATACTTCAAAAAGTTACTTACATGTACTCAAGTATATGTAAATGAGTACTGCCTCATGCTTTTGTTATGCCCATATATGGAAGATTAAAGGGCGTGTCTTTGTATTTACACAGACAATATGTTCGAGATGAGCCAGACGGCCGCAGTTTTGACAGCCGCCTGCATACGCACGGTGCATGATGGATAGATTTCCGTTCAACTATTGACTATTGATGTTTTCCACTGTCCCTTAAATAAACATCATGATCAATGCTTTCCAGTTCAAACGTTTAATTTAGAGGCAATATTTTATCTTTCAAACTTAATAGGAGCGTTTGTTTTGGTCACAAATGTACAATCTGTGGCTTAAGTGTAATGGAGACAGAGCAGGGGGTCAGAGACTTTGAAATGAGTTTTATTCAACTGCAACATGAAAAGCATGTGATATCTGACATGCTCGAGGCAGCCCTCTCAGTTCTCGGGCCATGCAGCATGTCCAGCGTGACTCCAGACCTTTTTCTCCGTCCCTGTTGCGCTCGTCTACATTGCCAAATCTCGTTGATCATCCAGACGAGGCGAGATGAGCCAGACGGGAGCAGTTTTGACAGCCGCCTGCAGACGATGGTTAGATTTCTGTCCGACTTGGTCCAGACTTGCTCTGATGTGACGGACATGTAGGCACACGTGGGGCACGGAAAACTTGTGAGACCCCAACGAGAGCAGCCGTCTGGGTCAGCCGCTGCATTTCCCCAGGAGCAACTGCAGAGGCTACATGACCTTCAGAGCCTTACATGCTCAGGCTCCTTCTTACATTAGTGATCTGATCCAGCCTTACAGCCCTGCGAGGGCTCTGAGGTCTGTGGACCAGAATCTGCTGATGGTTCCACGCACTCGTTTTCGGACCAGAGGAGACCGATCCTTCCAGGCTGTTGATCCCAGGCTTTGGAATGATCTTCCACTCTCTCTGCGATCCATTGTTTCTGTTGAGACTTTTAAAAGCA
>OMNZ01022350.1:2621-12757 GCA_900303255.1 Lesueurigobius sanzi | reverse complement strand
AAAGTGTTTTGAAAAAAGATGAAAACCTAACATTTCAGTATAAAGACTCCCAATCATAGTTGTTGCTATTTTTAACATTCCAAGAAGTTTAGGTTCTAAATTCCTTGCATTGCCCTGAATACAGAAAAGTATAGCCTATTTTTTTGTTGATTTTTTTTTTTTTTTATAAGAATTATATATATTTACTTTCTCATTGTGAGATATCAACATGATAACATAGCTATAGAACCATGGAGGGGAACAAAGAAAAGGTTAACGCCCCCTTTTTGGTGACACCAGAGTCCATTGAGATGAATGGGGAAATATAGACAATAAAGAGATTTTTTTTTTGCTGTAGAAGATTCACAGAGAGGACAGTTAATGGGCTAAAGTTAGCAGGAAGTTAGCATGTTCAGACTGAGCTAAAGTTAGCAGGAAGTTAGCATGTTCAGACTGGGCTAAAGTTAGCAGGAAGTTAGCATGTTCAGACTGGGCTAAAGTTAGCAGGAAGTTAGCATGTTCAGACTGGGCTAAAGTTAGCAGGAAGTTAGCATATTTGGACTTCAGTATGAACTGTTTAGCCTTTCTTTGTGACTTAATTTGATAAAATCCAATGTTGTTGCTGAACCTACTGTACAACATATAGTTCTATCATGAAGCTAAAGGATGTGACAGAATCCCCCTTGGAGCTGTTGAAGACTATGTCCATTTGAGTCCAGTAACCGCTGTTTCCCCTGGCTCTTGTCACGCTGCAGGGACATAGGGAGCAGGCTGGTTATCAGTCGGACCCTGGACGCCTGCTGGGGACGTCCGGAGTTTGTCAGCTCCCTGGAGCATGTACAGGCTCGCATCACTCTGTCCCACAACCAGAGAGGCAAACTGGCCATTCATCTGACCAGCCCTTTGGGCACTCGAGCCACGCTGCTCTTCCCCAGGTATAACATCGGATTTTCAAGCAATATAACCACCAGTCTTTAATTACAGTCAATGCTGCTGTGTCAGACTATATACAGTATTTCACACAAAGTCATAACTCTAAAGCCAAAATACAGTATAGCTCCATTTAGCTTTATTTATTTACAGTTGTTCTTAAAAGTTTACATGCCCTGGCAGAATGTCAGCGTGTGTAAACTTATGCATTTCATAGAATATGAATGATAGCACAAAAACCTTTATTTCACTCATGGTTAGTGGTTGCATGAAGCTGTTTATTGTCAAAAAACCTGTTTGTTTATGCTTTTCAACAAGAAACTAATCAAATGTCCCTGATCAAAAGTTTACATATTGTGCATCTTGAAACAAACATACATTTGTTCAGAGTCTAAATTTGTCAGACTCTGAACTTCGTTTTTCTTTGCTCCTGAACAATTTTCCTGGCAGCTCTTGAAGGTCATGTAAATGTTAGACCGGGGATATTTGAGTAGTTTCTGTTTTATTATTGTTTCAAGAGAGTAAACTCAGTTCTTTGGCGATAAATGGGTTTGCACAACCACTAACCATGAGTGGAAAAAAAGATTTTTGTGTTCTATGAAAAATGGCCAAAATAAGGATATGTAATGTTATGAGCACAACTGTATGTAAAGGGTATCATTCTCATCCAAAATGACATCAACCTTTACTTTATTGATAACAAGTCCCACTGTTTAATGATGTTCTTCGAATATCGCTTTTCTGTGAAGACAAAGTACACTCTGACCAATCTATAAAGCTCAAATTATGTAGCCACCATCAAACCCAACTCCTAGACTCACAGAAATGCTTTCATTCCCTTCTGCAAAGCACATCCTCTGTTATGGAGTTTGTTTTTGGTTAAGAGCAAGTCAAAGTGGTCTACCTCAGGATATACTGTATGCAGTTTTACGCACTGATCTCACAACTGGTTGTTTTCTCCTCTTGACACCACAAGCATCAGCCTCACCCATTATGCTTGCTTTTTGTCCAGGCCTAATGACATCTCCTCGGAGGGTTTCAATGACTGGGCCTTTATGTCCACACACTCCTGGGACGAGGACCCACACGGCGAATGGACTCTGGAGATAGAGAATGTGGCTGTCAACAGTCATGACTATGGTAACGCTTTCAATCAATCAATCAATCAATTTATTTTTGTAACGCCCAATATCATAACAGAAGTCATCTCAAAGGTCGGTTTCTTCACTTGTACTCACCATAAGTTAAAATGATTTCCATTGCTTGCCTTTGTACACTGTAATACCTTTGTCACCATCGTCTATTTGTCTCATCAACATGCAGTACAGTGTCTAGAGTGCTATGTGAGTGTGGTGTAGCCTGAGCAGCCACAGACCAGGGCCGTTCTCGCTGCTCTTTCTCTTCAGTTGGTCCCCAGACACTTCCACAGCTCTCTGCAGCACTTCTGTGTAAACTTAAATTGAAATTATTTTTCCACGTTTCTCTCCAGGTGTGTTGAGTCAGTTCACACTCATCCTGTGGGGAACCGGGCCGAGTGTTGTCAACCCGGCTGCATCAGACTTCCCCCGGCCTTCAAACAACAGCTGTAAGACGTTTGATGCTCAGCAGATCTGTATCGGTAAGAACAACTGACAGCAAAATGCACATGTCTCAGTGTTGTTGTTGCACACCGTGAATGGGGACTGCATATTTACAAGTCTCTTGTGCATCTGTTTATGGACAATTTATTTATTTGATAGGGACAATGCATATTAATGAACAGCTGTGATTACGGTGTGAATATGACAAAGATGCTAATTTCCATCTGCAGTCCTTAGGCAGGTGACACGGCAACAATAAAAAATTATATTTACATACAATTACAGGAAAACATAAGACAGGAGAGTATGGCTTGTTTCCACCTACCCTACCCTACTTTACCCTGCCTTATTCAGCTCTACTCTACTCTGTGTGGTTTTGTTTCCATTACTTTGTAGAGTCTAGTCCATGAATATGCCTTTGCTGTGTGCTGTATCGGTTCATGTTCATAAAAACGTACCTGCTAGTCGGGCCTTCCAATCTACACACTCTCTCTATTCTTTACACAGACTTGAACGAAAGAAGGAGTGGCTGGTCAGGCTAAGTACCTGCTTGGCCTGGTTCGGACCAGGGCCAAGCAGGTACTAAAAAAAGTACCAGTTAGCAGTAAAGTGGACTGATGGAAACACTTCATAGGCAGGAAGAGTAGAGTACAGCAGTGTAGAGTAGGGCAGATGGGAACAAGCCATAAAAGACCGGATTAAAAGTGGTTGCAGATTTGTCTTTCATCCACTGTTTAAGGTGTAGTTTGATGGACATTCTCTTATGGACAGAGGAAGCCTGTTCCAATAATGAGTCCATTTGACAGACAGCACAGTTTGACCAAATGTGGTGTGTCTGTGGTGCCTCTCAATCTCTTCGAGCTGTGGCCCTAGCACCCATCCCACTCATAGTCTTGAATAATGAAAATCCATTTTCTCAATAGTAATAAAGGCACATGTGATGTGTTGTAAGGGAACATAAGCTCATGTTTCAGCCTAACTTATGTAAACTATGTGATATTGTTTTGTATCTGTAATTTTTGTGCAACAAATGACCACAATAAATAAAGTCTCAATATGCCACCGTCTCTCCCAATATGCCATGTTAGAGTAAAAGCTTCCCCAACTAAAGCTTTAGGTCCACACACTTTATCTTCTACCTACATTAGCACAGGTTATTTACTGTATTTATAAGGCAGAGCTATCAGTGAACCTATGATTTTACCATTTTGATTTAATTTGTTAATTATATTGTTTATTTACTTGTTAATTCAGCCTTAGATTTAAAGTATATTGAGAGAATGAAAATGCTTTGAGGTCTGGACTAAAGCCTCTGGAGGTCCTGGGGTCTCATTTATAAAGCTCTCTACGCACAAAATGAGGCACAAACTTTGCGTAGCTGCTCTTCTGCGCCAAAGGTGGTACTTATAGAAAACAAACTGACGTGAAAACATTGCAGTCATCCACGCCAACAAGGTACGCACAGTTCAGAAACACTGCAAAGACACGAGGAGGGCAGAGGAAAGCGGCGAGTGGAAGTCACGTTTGATGACATATGAAATAGTTGATTTCAACTTTAATTTGTTCAGAAATCACAAAGAATAGAATGAAAATGTGGCCACAACTCACGACTTTTGTGTAAAACATATATAGTCTTTATACTAAGCGCAGCTGCTCATCAATAACGCATACGTGCACGCTCATACCCCTGCACGCTCATACCCCTGCACGCTCATACCCCTGCACGCTCATACCCCTGCACGCTCATACCCCTGCACGCTCATACCCCTGCACACTCATACCCCTGCACGAGTGTGCATCGGCACTGTCTTTGACTGCAGACTTTTAAACTGAAGCAGTCAAGCTGAAATGATCCTGCATCAACTCGGTCTGTGCTTTTATGAACTAATCCCTGGACATAAATCTGACACTAAACAGTCAGGTCCACGCACTGTCTATCTGTTCAGACTCATGATACTGTCTTTGGAGTAGTGGAGCCGCACCCTGGCTCCACTGCTCTTTCATCAGAGAAATAAATGAGTCTGACCAAACCACTGCCTTAAACGTCTGTGTGCAGATACAGCATGCGAACAATAGAATTTGTTCGATTTCATAGTTTATGTGGGATTACAAGCCTAACCTTGCTCATTGGCGAATAAAAATCCAGTCAGCCCCTTAATAAGGCTCTTGTTTAAGTATCTTCTTCTCATAGGAGGCTATGTGTATATTCCTAAATGATATATTGACGGGATGGTCCACGATGCAATACGTGATCAGAGAAACAGATCCACAGCCTGTCGCTGCTGCTGTAGCGCAGCCCCTCCCTCTCTGTCTCTTGCGCTCGGTAAAACCCTCTAATCATCGCCAATTGCTTAGTCAGTCTCATTCATAAGGCACTTTGCATTGTCCTTTTATGGGGAAGTGGAGGTGTGCAGAGGGCATGGCCTGAGCTGGAGTCCTGTATGCACGTTTCTCCTGCACGCACGGTTTTATTAATCCGAATAAAAATGTGCGTATAGAAGTTTGCGTTACGTTCATCTGCACTTTTATAGTCAGAGTTTTACGCACAGTTTTATAAATGAGACCCCAGATCTGGCCACAAGGAAGGATTCAAACTGCCCCATACTAGATCTGGGTACCGTTTTTTTCTCCGATACCACTACTTTATAACGATACTTGGTTTATGATTCCAGTATCTGAACAATACTTTTTTCGATACCATAAAACCATAATGATCATTTATGCTAATGAAGGAGATGTACAATTCTGATGGATTGCTCAAACAAAGCCAGGTCAATTTCAAATGTCATCTCTACAGTCGAAAAACTACTGAGCTGTGTAATACCTGAAGTTTTTGTATCAATCAATGCCAAGTAAATACTGGATCCAGTATCACCAATTCCTATATATAAGTACTTTTGTTTATAATGGAGATGCTATATGTACTTCTAAGTATTTATGATAAACAAATGCTCTATTCCTTTATATTACATTGTATCTTATGTTTGTTGGTATGGCAAGTTGGCGACTAGTGAAGTGGCGTGGCTTGTCACGTAAGTGTCTCGCTCCTTCCCCGCGGTGAGAGTGTGGTCCCCTGCTCTGTGTGGGTCAGCCTCATCGTCCATCACTCACACACATGGACACACACGGACAGAGGGGAGATGAGGGCATGACAGTGGCATGAAGGAGTGGACCAAAAATGTTTTTTTATTTTCATAAGACCTTTTTAAACAATTACAGCATTTCTCTGTCTCATTTCTTTGATTGTTTACTTGAAATGTAAATGTAAACAGATAAATAGAAAACTGTCCCATTTCTTCATGGAGTTTTTATTTCTACATTATAAACAGTTGCAATAAAAATGTTTTTATAGTTTTTATCATTTAAAACACCATACAGGAAATCAATTAATTAAAATGTTGCATGCAAAATGTGGAGTGTGTCTTCCTCAGAACTGAAAGATTGGAGCCATTTTGTGAGTGCTCTTCACGGCCCAATGCAAGTGTCTATGCCTTAAAAGTACGGCAGCCTTTCAAGAAAATGTGTTTTGCTTGTTTCATCTGCTTCCTGTGCTTGATTTGTTTTGATTTCTCCCTCTCACTGTGAGTCATTAATCTTTCTGTGTATTCCAGAGTGCAGCCCGGGCTTCTCGCTCTTCCTGCAGGGCTGTGTGAAGCTCTGTCCCCTCGGCTTCACCTCGGGGCTCCAGCTGCTGAACCTCTCTCTGGAGAACTGGGTGGACCTGTCTTCTGTCCAGGCCTGTCTGCCCTGCCACTCAGCCTGCCTGACCTGCTCAGGCCCAGGGCCCACAGACTGCCTGTCCTGCCCCTCTCACAGCCACCTCGTGCTCAGCTCTTGTCTGTACCAGAACCAGGTGCAGCGTAAGTCCCCTTCAGCAGGACTCAAGAAAGAAAAGGGGCCAGAGCAGCAGGAGCAGGTTCCTGCCTCCGACTCTGACAGTAGAGACAGTGGCTCCTCTTCACTGCCAACAGTAGTGGCTGTGCTCAGCTGTGCCTTCTTCCTGGCTGCATTTGCCGGGCTCTTTCTATTACTGCATAAGCGCTCAGGCTGTCCCACCATGGGCTTGAGGACCACACTGCCTTCTGTGTGCTCACACAGCAGGGGCATTCGCCTGGGCTTTCACCAGAGCCAGCACACCCAGAGGAGCGCTAGGATCTGCTACAAGGGGATCCCCACCGTGTGGGGCGATGAGGACATGATCACCTACGAGTCTGAATCAGACAGTGAGGACGTGGACGGCCACAGTGAGAGGACAGCTTTTATCAAGACACAGAGCTCTATTTAGCACATGAGCTAGAGCTAAGCCTTTAGTGGCACCTCATCGGCGTCTCTGTGGCTGAAGGAACTTAGGAAACCCAACAAAATTAGTTCGACTTCCTCCAGCTCCCTGATTGAGTCTATTACAGAAGGGTCATCTTTATTTAGACCATTTTATTTATCTAATACATTACTATCAGTTCATCAACAATGTAAGGTATTATGCAACTGTCTGGCATAACTTTCTCCTTTACCTGGCCACACTTTGTTCAGTTTATGAAGCCACGGTTATTGTTTGTCAGCACAAGCAGAGCTCAACAACAGTTTAACTGTTTTGTGTCTCATCAGTTTCACAAGGCAATTTGTTGTGTATGATACAGTATTAAATAAGTTCAGAAAACTTAAAATGTATCCTTCCTGGAGCCTATTGGAGTTACATGTTAATGTTCTGTGGGCTATTGGTTAATCATATATAAATCTAAGAGCAGAGAGAGCCACACACAGAACACTTTTCTGTATCAAGGCAGCGCTGTTGGGGATATTTGTAAAGAACTAATCCAAAACAAATTGTTCTTCAAACAAGGTAAGAAATTTGATCTAAATTGTAAATCTGAATGACATAAAAAAAAATCCATCTTGAATGTCTGGGACTGAGCAAAATATGTGGAGTTTGCTGCTACATATTTATACAAATAAAGACATTTAATTTAATATCATCACACTTTGTTGTTTACATTTTATTACTGGCTACATCAAGCAGCAAATAGTCCACTAAATGTCCCTGTGCTAATGTTATGCATACGGTAATATCAATCTGGCTTCACCAGGTTAAGTTAGATAGTCCAGAAATTATTTATTATTCTAGGGATTCAGAATACATTTAGTCGTATTTATTTTAAGTGATTCATGTGTAGATTTGCACACAATAAAGATTTTTTTGTTGGGTTTTGTTTTGATGGATGGTTGCTGTGGGAAAAAATGAAGAAGCTTTTTTTCTGTTTGTTTTGTATTCTTTTTTTATTTAACTGATGTCAGCTTTGTTGACATGAGTTTTGAACTGGAATTAAACAACTGGCTGTTTTACACTTTATTGTATTGTCTGTACATTATTTAGCCACCAAGATACAATATCTCTTCAAGACTTTTGACATGTCTACATACGGTTGTTGAGTCACATTTTAGATGCATTTTTGTTGTTCTGAGCAAAATGTCTCCAAACATAGTAAAGTATAAAACAGAAACTACTGTAATTTTCTTTTATTGAGTTGAATGATCATCTGGGCAGTCCTATAGAGGCCTAGCTGAAAAAAGGTTGGAGACCCATGTTCTAGGCCATAAAAAATATTTTTTTAAGCCATTTTCAGTACCACTTCCTGGTGAGTTAGAGCAGGGGTTTTCAACCAGTGGTCCGTGGCCCCCTGGTGGTCTTTGGCAGTACTGCTGGTGGTCCGTGACTAGATGCTAGAGTCGCTGCATATTGAATATTCATGAATATCAAGTTGATATATCTCTTTCAATAATTCTACTTTTGTTTTTTTAAACATTTAAGAACACAAAGCATTGTAAAATAGTTATATATAAAAAAAAATAGGCCTATATTGCACACACTGGGCCGCAGACTACTGCTCTGTCTGAATGGTGGTCCCTGGGGAAGATCCAGTTGAAAACCCCTGAGTTAGAGGCATCGTGACCAAAATCAAAACGTCTTCAAGGTAGGGATGTTCCGATACCGATACTGGTATCGGATTTCATGCCGATACCACAGACTTTTCAAGTATCGGTATCGGCGAGTACCTGAACCAAAACCTCTCCGATACTACAATGTGTTTTTCTGGGCTCTGCAGACACGAAATCCTCTAAAGATCACAGCATATACGTTTGTGTTTCTTTTTTTTTGCCTTCATTTAATCTTTAGAGTGGAAACAGAACAGTGACAGAATATATTTTATAGGCAGAATGAGTCATATGCAATGGGCTTTGGCGTCTTTTTACAGACTTTTGCTAGTGTTTTTATTTACACCATGGTATCGGAGAACTACTTGGTATCGGCGACTACTCGGAGTCCAGATATCGGATCGGATGAGAAAAAATGGTATCGGAACAACACTACTTCAAGGGCAATGATGCACAGACTGAACATGTCTTATTATAGTGTTATCAGGGTTTCCGTGGGGCATTAAAAGTCATGAAATGAATTGTGTCAAAAATAAGGCCTTGAATTTCATTAAAAAGCATTAAACAGAATTCAAAGTGGCATTAAATCAAAAGTTCTTGGAAAATCATGACATTGCTCAACTAATCTTACAACATATGTTTGTCAAAAATACAAAAATGAGGGTCTAGACTGGAGTTTTGACAGACATCATACTGAATTTCTGGTCAAAAGTTTACATTCCACTGCTTTGTGCTCAGTGGAACATAAACCTCTCTAAGGCTGTTGTCCAGGTGCATGATATCCAGTCCTGCAACACACCATTCACCTGAGTCAAGTCCTATAATATGATTCAATAAGCAAAAACTCTACGTTAAGCACTTTGTTGTGTTATCTGGTCTAATAAGAAAGATGATCAACTTGCTTGTGCTGTGATGGCATTTTTTTTATGCCACTTCAACTTCAAACCTGGCCTCCTCATGTTATTCTGTCCCATCATATCCTTCAGTACGTTCCCTTTAGCCATATAACACAACTTTACATTCATTATATATACTGTACATATTTGCATTGTGCACCCGAATCTTCTGTCATGCTCGAGTTTTCCCTCACTTTCACCATTTTTCCATTCAACCCGTGCTTCTCTGGTTTTCTTCAAACGGACTGCTACATTTTCTGCAGTCTGCCGCCACAGGCCTATTAGCTCTTTCCAAAGCGTCTACAAAATGGTCTGGTGCCGAGCCAAAGATTAAGAGAAATCATTGCTCAAAAAGGTACTCAAATCGATATTTTACAACTAAAACAATGACCTTTGAAACTCTAGCGTGCGGACTACCCTGCTGCGTTTTTAGTAGCTTTCACGTTGGGCTTTTTGGACACGAGGGAGGGTTGTTTCTAAGAATAGTGTGTGGATGATTTAAGGACAAGTGCAGATGAAGTGCGTGGAAAAGGATTGGGTTTATCAGACTGCACATTGTTCCTCAGAGTTACAAAACGAGCCGTCTCCCCCAGTGTTTAATTTGAACCGGCTTTTGGGGGAACGCATTCCGGGAAATCGGAATTTTGAGCTTCATTGGATCCGGGGAAATAAAATACTCCTTAAATATGCAATTATTTTGGGCTGTTCCCCCATAAAATCCACCCAGTACACAAGTGTTCCTGAAAATCTGGATTTACAAATTAAGCACTGGTGGCATGTCCCCAAAAATGGGGACCCTCGGGCTTAAGAGGTTAAGAGT
>OMNZ01022340.1:0-11344 GCA_900303255.1 Lesueurigobius sanzi | reverse complement strand
TTCTTTGATTCGCAATTAACTCTAGATTCAGCAACAGTATGCATTTTAAGTTACTTCATGTCGAGGAGAACTAGCATGCGTGAGAAGACTGCCATATGAGCTGCCAAACTATTAATCACATGCTTTTCAGAACATTTTGTAACGTTTTGTAGGGTTCTAAACTATAACAATACGTTTTGCTCCCTTTCGTCACCTCTAAAGCCACAAAGCCACTATATCTGAAAGCTGCTGTCAAACGAGTTTCCTGTTAGTCGGTCTGACATCCATGACTGTGCATCCATCACCACAAATGCAGCCGGACATGTGCGTGATGTGATAAAAGCCTCCAGCATCTTCGGTGCACAAGTGTGAAAACAACAGAGGCCATTGTGCTGCGAGGAGAGGCAACAGCCGATATTGCGATCCCGAAAGCATATAGGAATGAGGAGGGTTGCTTTTTCTTTCTTATCGCTGGTTTCCCATGATTTAAGCCTTATCAGACTGTGTCCTCTGGAGTGTTGCCCATCTATCGCCGCAAGCAGACAGCTTTTCTAATAGTGTTACGGGCGTGGCGAGTGCAGAGAGGAAACAAGGCCAGAAGAGCCAGAGGAGGAGATGCTTCAAATTTGACACCTTCTGTAACTTTGTGATAGAGAATCCATACTCCTTACTGATGCAGCTGTCTCTGGAATAATTCATCAGCACTGCAGTACAGTGCAGACACAACAAAAGCTTGGATGGCATGTCAATATGTCCCACCAAAGGAAAAACAAACAACAAAAACAGAGGCATAGAGGGGTCTACGTCACTTCACGCAATATTGCACACGTTGCCTACAGAAAGAGACTGTTGTGCTGTGGGTTTGCACGAGCCGTTCTGATAAAAAACAGCAAAAAGAGCAAGTTTTACAGCACCTCTTTCAAAGCAAACAAGAACATGGTCGCAGGCTTTTCTGACATGTTTGTTGTGAGGTCCCAGCGCTCCTGTAGCACTGCTCAGGCCAGAGGAAAGTAGCCAGTGGAAGTCGGGAAGGAGAGGGGGGGGAGTGGGCAGAGCGCAAAGAGATGAGCGAGGGGAAAAAATCAACGCAGACACGAAAGTCCACAAAAGTTTAGTGTTTATAGGCCGTATTTTAAGCTCGGCTACTTTTCATTCATCTCTCATGCAATGTGAGCACCTCAATCGTGGGTTTGGGCTAGCCTGGCTGGCGCTAGACTAAATATCACAAGTGAATATTTGGTCTGGGAATTACCCGTTCATTTTCTCGTAGGAGAGGAGTGGTTTACGACTGTCCATAGCTGTTTATTGGGCGCTACAAATGTCTATCATATGCAGTGACAGCCAGTCATTTTTTACGATTGCCCTTGAATGCACCACTACGGCCAGCCAACCACAAACCTTATTTCATGCTTGCTGTGGATCGACAGAGGAAGCCAACGATTGACAAACATAGGAGGGCGGGACAAAGGGAGACGAAGCGCACACACACTATTCACAACTCTTCACCGAACCTGTAGTCGTATCGATATCGAGAATTCTGGCATGAATATCAAGATATGACATTTTGTCCATATCGTTCAGCCCTAGTTTCCAGGCTGTGTAGCAGTTTGAAAAGATTCGAGCACGAGCAGCATGGGTATTCCCAGGCTAGGTTTGGGCTCTAATTGTGTGAGATTCAGTCGCATAGTGAGTTGATGACTAATTTTGTAAGTTTCCCATTCAATAAATTCATTTAGCAGCATAACTAGCTAGCGTTGCAAATGCAAGATAACTGTGAGATTCAGACAATTTAAAGGGGTGGCCATGGCTCTTTCTGCATTCTGGTTGTGTGAATAATGATAAACAAATAATCCCTCTACTGTTCCTAATAAAATAGAGAACGTTTTACTATGCTTACTTCATCCTTAAATACAATGATTGTTTTTGATGTTTCTCTCCTGAAAAGTTTTTACATCATGCAGTCACATGTTTGGAAATGTCAAATTATGGAAGAGAAACAGTTTTTGCCGTGGGAAGGGCACAAATCCAGACCCCAAAAATGAATCAGAGGGTCCAACCTAGAGGCAACACTATTCCTTACAAATTGTGAACAGCCTCCAACACAATACAGAAACGCGACACTCTGAAAGTTTAACCTGGATAAAAGGAATTCCTCTCAGTGAGGTCATCCCGGCACTACATCTATCATTTTTGTCTAAGCTCTGCCCTTCACAATAACATGATGATGTGGTTCAGAATCAAAGAATCAATAGAATGAGACTGAACTGGCTGAGAGATGATATCAGACCTATGCCTTCATCCTTTTCACACAGCAGAATCCTGTTGACGTCTGGAGTGTTGGAGTCAGGTCACTGTCCAGATCAGGTGTGTCTGTGTGATGAGTGAGTGCAGTGGGTTTAGCCGGTGCACCAGGCTCAGGGGTGTGGACATGGTGAGGTCACTGAGCAATAACCTCGGAGAAAAAGAAAACCAGGAGGGTCCTTCAGACATATGCAGCTGTGTGTTGTTACATGGCGAGTGCTTGTGAGCCGCATACCTGATGTGGCATCCCTCTCTGCATGTAGCATGTGGTGCTGATGCGGTGAAGGGGAAACACCTCTGTAGTTGTAACCTGGGGGACACAGATGCTCCTCTGTGCTGTAATGTCTGCTGTCAACCTCTGATGGATTGGGCCAAGTGGGTTTGGCACGTGCCCTCTGGCCCAGCGCACCTGCTTCATACATGGGGAGAGTCCGCACAGCTGCTGGGCTCAATCGGGAGATAGACAGAAGAAGAGATTTGGATATTTCACAGGCATTGGGTTTGCAAATTACACTGTTGAAGGATTAAATTCATGTTTATGAAGACAAATGTCCATCACAGGCTCGTTGATCTATGAGTGATGTGAACAACCACCACAGACATGTCTAGGGAGTAACATGGAGTCCATGGGCGAGCCATGGAATCTGATTGGCCACTCCACTTAGAAGGGCTGTACTGTATAGCAAGCAGTGGATTGTGAGTTAGTATGCATGGATTTATTTTGTTGATATATTAGTTACAAAGATTATTTGAAAAGGGATATTGGATATTTGGTTTAGTTTTTTTTTTTTTAATAAACTAGTTATTAGTGAATACATCTGTAACATTCCAACTTTTGTCTTGTTTCTTTTGGGGTTCAAAACTCAATAAATCAGGCTGGAAATGAAATATTGAAAAATCCCTCTGAACAAACCATTACAATATTGTTAGTCCAAGACTGGAATGTTTGATGTCTGTTTGTGCTACTAAAGTGGAGATCATGGAAAATACAGTAGTTAACTATTTCCCATATAGTTATAAGGAGAAACATTTAATCAATAATGACACTCCATATTTTAAAGATTAGGTAATTTCTCCCCAGGTGAAAATATACTGTATATGTAAAGAGAGGAAACTGGCCCAAAATCTGCAGTGTCTCCCCTTAATAATTTAAATTTAAAACATTTCATAATTTTTATATATTTATTTATTTGGGTTTTGATCTTTTATATTATCCACACATTTTTTCCATCTTAATTTCCTCTGAGAAAAGCTAAATATCCACTTTTTTCAGACACATAATCTATTTTCCATAGCGAAGAATCTTTTAAGGCTATTGTTTATTTTCAAGTTCGATCCATTACATCTTTACACAATTACCACATCAGAATGAATCACTTAAACTCTGAGGAATACCACATAGAGTAAACCTGCTGTGTGGAAACGCAGAGAGAAACCATTATTCAAGGAGGGTGAGACCGAGTGCATGAGACTGAGCCTGGAGTGAAGTGCATCTGTCAGATCGCCCGTCTCTGCGCATCAATCCTCAACCACCGAAACGCTGTTTTAGGATTCAGACGGACTCGAGAGGGCCTTGGCACAGTCAGGAAGAGGGCATGCATTTCCCCCCCGTTTCAATCATTCATTTAACATCATATTCCTTCCAAAGTGCAGCACAGTGACACGTCATACTGCATTATTTACTGCTCTTGGATTATTTATTCGGGACAACTTAATGGACAAGGAGTTGCACTTAGGAAGAACTCGGTAAACTATCTCTGAGGTCACAACATAGTTTATTTGATTACCATAATGTGAAATTGTGGAGCAGTGGTTAAGAGAGCTTTAGACATTCTCCTAAGACCCTCTACTTTACACATCAAGGCGAGCGCACAATTAGACTTGTAGCTGTAACAAAGGACTTGAAAGTCTGTTAACAGAGCTGTGAAAATCTTAGATAATGCGCTGCTTGTGTAATCCTTTGTTTCCACGTTACAACCTAATTGCGTCGCCCTTTGTTCTTGTTTCGTTGTTGGGTTGCCGCTTGTGTCCTTAAACATTCCACTGGAGCATGCGGTTTATACTGACTGTCTGTGTTTTCCCTTCACTGTCGCGGGGGGATGATTATGACGGCAAGAACGCAAAGCCACAAGGGACAATCCGGCACTTGCAAACATGAAATTGTGGAAAGTTGACTGCCACGTTAAACCGATTTGTAATTGCATGTCTTCAATTAACAGAACTGTTCAAAAATGTATTTCAAGTCATCTGTAGCCCTTCGTTTCATGTATTCATTCATTTTCTTTTCATGGTAATGCAATATACGAAATAGGGATGCACCGATACCAGTATCGGGTATTGGGCCGATACCACCTCCATGTACTCGTACTCATTAATGAGGCTCCGATACTAAGGGACCGATACCAATTGACGTGCGCTGCACCTATGAGCGCAGGCGGGGCTTAGAGCAGCCTGACAGAGCGTTCACAAACTGAAGCATTCATAAGAGTGGAAATACAATCCTCCACACAGATCTGACTTATTACAGACTCATTCCCTAAATCAGTTCATGCTAAATTTAACCAGTGCTAAATGTTTACTTCAGTGGTGCGTCTACCGTGTTGACAAAGGCAGCGCTAATGTGGCTAACCAGCAGCTAACCGCTAACAGCGATTCTTAGCGTATTATGCTTAGGGACTAAATGCATCTGTAAAATAAACAACTAAAATGGCCTCAGGAAAAGCTTTTGAAAGAGGTGTAGCATGTCCATATTAACCAACATTTAGCTGCTCCTGGAGCTAAAATATCCAATATTATGCTAACAAACAAGATAGCGCGAGATAAAAATAATCAACCACCAGCTGTAGGGAGGCTAAATGAGGTCAATCTAGTTAAAATAATGAGTAACCATCTACATACTATTATATACAAATAAAACACAGGCTATTTAACTTTTGGATATGAACAGTGTGTAGAATGAGGACATAAATATTTCCTATAATTTTCTTCTGAAATGAAAATTGTGAGACCAAAAACACAAACGAAAGAAGCTACAATTTATCAAATACAATTATCGTAGTGATACATTCCATGCAAAGACGAATAGGAGTAGGATGAAGAAAAATTATGTTTAAATTGACAAATATTTGAACAACATGGATCACTATGGTGCCACATAAATGGTGAGCTAACTGCAGCTTGTGCGGGATGTTCTAATCTTTTTGGTCCAGCACGCTGACTGAGAACTGGGATGAGCGTGCCTTTCTACCACCGTGTGTTGAAATCTTTACCTTGTTCTCTTCTATCCCATAGGTGTAAAGTAATGGGTTAAAAATTTAAGTCAGATAAAAACGTAATGAGGAAAGGTGGTATCTCACTGGTGGGGACTTCCCAGAGACCTCCCATTGAGACTAATTTGAAACCTGGGGTAGATTTGAGTCTTCGAGACGTCTCTGCGGAGTCTCCTAGTCTCCAGGAGGTCTCCTGGGAGTTGCGGGAAATGTTTGAATTTTTAGGAGACTAGTTGGAGACTTTTTCCCAAGTCTCCATCAGGTCTCGGGGAGGTCTCAATTCAGTTGCGGCGACGCCTCGGAGACTTCTCAGAGACCTCGTTGACACGTCTCCCTGGTCATGTTCAAAATAAGTCTCCACAAAGTCTCAACAACTGAATTGAGACCTCTCCGAGACCTGTTGGACACTTGGAAAAAGTCTCCAACAGGTCTCCCACAACTCCCTAGAGACCAGGAGACTTCAGAGACTTTGAGCAGACTTGGCGGAGATGTCCCAGAGACGTCTTGGAGACTCCGCGAGGTCGCGAACTAGTCTCCAGGCCAGTGAGATAGGCCCTTTAAGGAAGAACTTTATTTGTGGCTGATCTCAAAATCTTTGTCCTTTTGAATAAACGTTTTACCCCTGAACTTGAAGATTTACGTCAGTTTTCTCTCTAAAAGTCTTTGGTCCAACATGTGTGAATTCCTCTGTCTGTCCCTAGATTGGGGGGATATTGGGGGGATCTAGCCGAATTGCTTCTCGTGGCCTGATGTGGAGCCAGGCTTTTGGAAATCCCTGTGAATCTTTGCTCAGAATGGCCTGCACACTTCTGTATGAACTGTTCCCATGTTCCAGTTTGATCTCTCCTGTCCTCGTCGTCTGCTCTGTGCTTTTTACTGCCTTGCTTTACTGTCTGCGCCGAGGACTGTGAAGGAAAGGCTTTACATGTTCTTTTTGGACTTTTATGACGCAGTGATGATTTTATGATGATGATGATGTTCTGATTTACAGCTCTGTTCTTTTACTGCATAACTGACTGCAGCCTGTTCAGTTTTGAGAGTGCTTTTTATTCAAGACGTAGACAGACAGTACATCGTTTTATTGTACCCCATGGAGAGGTATCGACAGTGAAATGCAATGGCAATCCATTCAGAATGTTGAACCAACCAGATTTAACATCCTAAAGCAGGGGTGTCCAAACCTTTTTCATCAAGGGCCACATATTGAAGTGAATACTGCATAGAGTGGCCAGTGCAGCCACACATTCAACTGGGTCCATTTAAGAGAGTTTTAAACCTTTCCCTTTGTCTGTATTTAATCTAGAACCTTAATGCAAGCTCTGTCTCATAATAAAATGTTTGTTTTTAATTGTGTGGAATTGTTAAAGTTGCAGAGAAAAGTATAGTCTATAGCAGGGGTGTCCAAAGTTTTTTCCAAGGAGGGCCAAACACAATACTGTTTCACATGTGAAAATCAAATTTAAACAGATATATATGTTATTATCCTTTAATTACTGTGTGATTTTGTGTAGGACATGCTGTTTTGGCATTCTTATATACTATATAAAGTTAAATAAATCTAAACAAAGACTCCTTACAAATCCAAGCACCATCTCGAGGGCCGAATCAAACCTCTTGAAGGGTCGAATTTGGTGATGTGTCAATTCAGCAAGAAGCCTGGGCCGGTTAAGCTTTAGATAAAGTTTCGAAATAGGCCTTTCTACATCTTTATACGATAATTTGTGGCATATAGCATGAATTGATTTTCATTCATCATTTTTCCCTAATTGTCCTTGCTTTTTATTCAAAGTAATATTTCCTCAAACCACATTCTCATTTTTACACACTTTTATACCCAAAGTAGAAACAACAAATACTTATTTCTGGTTTGTGTCATTATCGCACACCACAGATTTTCTCGCAATTTTGCAGCAGAGCCATAAATGCTTTTACAAATGTGGATTTGAAGCAAAAAAGTCAATGCACAGGGACAGTTTTTTCATATCTGTGCAAATCTACAGTGTTCTGTTTTGGAAACCCTCTTTTTCATATTAAGTTTATTATTAGCGCTCTTCCAAATGCATTGTAATGAGCCAGAGTCTGCGCTGGCACTCCACAAATCTGATCACACGCACAAGGGAATCTAGCGACTCGCATAAGATTGAGACTTTTTGTAAATGAGCAAGAATCTTTAGTCGGCTTTTAGAAGTCCATTTACATACAGTACTTTGGAACAGTGTGCTTCATGAACTTCTTCCACGGTCAAATTTACCGCTGTGGTCCCTCGCTCACTGTTGGGCTTTTAGAATAAATAAACCCAGGGAAAATAAGGCCACAAAGCGGGAGCTGTCAGCTTGTTTTACAAACCATCTCTGTGGTTCCACTCAATAAAAGTTCTTGTTGAAACCGAGTGTTCTGGGGAGACATTGGTTTACCATTGTCATTACTGTATGTCCGTGATACGTCTAAGCATGTTTTTTTTCTATTTTTTATGTATTTTCCCATATAATGGCACTGGAATTTATTACTACAGACAGATTGTACAGAATAAATGGCTGTGGTTAACATTCATAACTTCAAATGGCTTACTGATTTAACCTCTTACTCCCTAACGTTTTTGGGGACTTGCCACTTTTACAGACAATTCTTGTTTATTTTAATCTTATGTAAAAATGGCCAAAATTGCCAACATTTTTTCAACGACAGAATAATGGATACAGCCAGATTTTATTTTTATTTTGTGCTCAAAAATGCTCAAAAAAAAAATGTTTTAAAATATTTTAACCTTTTAAGTCCTAAGGTCCCCGTTTTTGGGGACTTGCCACTTTAGAGACAATCCTTTTTAATTTTAATCTATTTTTTTTTATGTGTTCACAAAAAAAGTGTATTTTTTTTTCTTGGAAAAACTGTATTTTATCACCAAATATATAAAAAGCATCAACAATTTTCAATGTCATCGAAATATTACAAGTTAGAATTTTTTGGCCAAAAAGTGCCAAATTATGACCTATTTATTACAATGGGATTCCGCCTAGACTATGATTTTCTTGAAAATGTTCACATCTAGAGTATCCCCATAGACATTCATATCATATGAGAGCAATATGAACATTGTAGACATTTTACAAGCTGTTAAAGCCTTCCAGAGGATATGTGTACCAAATTTGGAAAAAAAACAGCCACGGGCTTAAGAGGTTAAAGGTACACCGCGTAACATTTCACCCAATACTTTTGTGTAAAATACAAGCCTCTATTTTATTACAGATGTACTGTATTGTTTATTGTTGAAAAACATGTGTCTTTGCTATGAGCGGCTGACTGACTGGTAACTTTCCTGACAGCCTGGACGTCTCCAGCTCGTCTCCTTGTTGACTGTTGACTAAAACCATCCAAATATGACATTTAAAAAGGTTAGGTCCTCATCCAAATCCATTCTTTTATTACCTACTGCAAAAGTATGCTTGAATATTCTCTCATTTACAATTCTCCATACCATTGCTTGCTCATGATGTAACTTAAATAATGTAATTGTAGACTGAAAACCACTATACACTCATCCTTCTACCTCCTCCTTAACCTCATTCTTGCGTTATACTTTCCACGCTTTTCAACTCTCGAGTGAATCTGATTTGAGCTCTTTCCTAACGGCGTTTGAGCAGCTGAGTGTGCAGGTTTGTCTGGTGGTTCACAGGGGTTAAAAGCTTTGATCGTTCACAGAGAGAGGATGGTGCCGCTCTGGGATCTGACTCCTGACCTCTTCACTGGTTCACAATCTATGCGTAGTAGTCTCGAGATCACACACCAAAGCTGCACATCATCATAAAGAGCTTGTTTGTCTGTCGCCCGTATTGTTTTGTCACTGGGGAATTTAGGCCGTGGGTTGGATCGGTTGACGGGCCAATTTCAAACCTTGGAATCCAGTATTAGCCAAATAGCTCTGTATCCGTTACAAGCTATGAGTAACTACTATTGACAGTGATGCGCCACAAAGTAGGAAGCCTTGCTAAAGTGCTATGTTCAACCACAATTGAATAGATTGTTTTTGTTTCACATTCTTGAAGATCAAAACAGTAGCAAGCGTCAACATTCCTGTATAGTATGAAGCACTGTTTACTCAAAATAAAGAACAGTCTGTGCTTTGTTGTTTCATTTTCTCATCTGAAAGAACTGTTGATTTGTGTAAACCCCTCTGAAATAACGGTGCATTGTGGAACTTTTTATGTGAAAAAACCTTTGATATCAGCGCATATTTGAGCTTTCAGTGACCCAGTGGCTGTATGGGTGGTTGTTTTTAGGGTTTCTGGTAGGTTTTCTCCAGTCACCACCAGTCCCCCTAAACAAAAAAAACACAGTCCCCTTTGGCTGCTCATGATATAAGAAAGAAATATCATGATAACTATATGTTTGACGATATAATTGACAACGGATAAAATATTTCAAAATCCCAGCTTTACGCCTGTTGCGATTTTCTTTTTTTTCTTTTAGGGCCATGCTAATTTCCTTGCAAATTTGATAAACGACAGACATACTCAGTTCATTTCACGTTTTAAGCACCTGCCCCCAAAGCCTCCCCAGTCAGTGTTCATGCTGCTCTGAGTGGAGCTGAGCGTAGCATTAGCTGTGTGTAGCGCTCGTGCTTCACAGCTAGAAGGTCCTGGGTTCCATCCCGGGCCAGGACGGGGCCCTTCTGTGTGGAGTTTGCATGTTCTCCCCGTGTCTGCGTAGGTTTCCCCTACCACTAAAAACATGTACAATAGATCAGGATGAGTGAGAGTGTGTTTGTGTGTACGAGTGTGGGACAACGGATGGTTTGGAGTGGTTTGTTTACATGCATGGTTCTCATGTGTGTTCATTATTTTTTATTCTCCATTTCATACAATTCGGCCTAGAGTTTATTTTTATTTTATTTAATCTATTTAGTGCATAAGAGATGTTTGTATAGTTTATTTACAGAGAGACGCTAAGAGTCTATCTTTATTCTTAAATTTCTCCATTGATTTATCGTATGTATTGTATTGATCTCACAATAAAAAACTGTCTTATCTTATCTTATTAACATGCACTGTCCCAACCAAATAAACAATAACAATAAATAAATAAATAAAACATGCTAATTATGTTTTATACTATAATATAAACATCCACAACGACGATATCCAAAACTCGTACCCCGATATCGATGTACGGTACGATATGGCCCAGCCCTACTGCCGGAAGTAAAAATCCCTTTCAAATATGGAAGAAATGTACATTTAATATTTAAAAGAACGATAGCAGTTGATCAGCTATGTGGAGACTTATAGGAATAAAACACACAATAATACATTCAATTTGTATCCAAAAGTATATAAACCAAAAAGTCCACTCAAAAAAATAAGAAAAAAAAATACTAAAATAAGAAAAATAATACTTAAAACAAGCAAAATTATCTGCCAACAGAACAAGAAAATTTTACTTGGTAAGATTTTCAAAAATAAGAAAATAATACTAGCCCCATATCACCCTCAGCAATCTTGAAACTAGCATTTTTAGACTAAAAACAAGCAATGTTATCTTTTTTCAAGCAGTAACATTTAGAACTATTTTCTTAAAACAAAGAAATATTCACTTATTTTTGGTCTTGATGACTAAAATAAGAAAAAATTGCTTAGTAAATATAACTTGAAATTGGAACAGCAGATCTAAATACAAGCATAGAGTTGGGTCTGTTTTGGTTTGATACTTATATTTTTCCTTTTATCTTAATACTAGATCATGCAAAATCTTTAAACAAGAAATTATATCTTATGAAATTCCAGTTCAGGTACTTTAACTTT
>OMNZ01022339.1:0-14639 GCA_900303255.1 Lesueurigobius sanzi | reverse complement strand
AACAATTCTGAAGCAAAGCGCATCACCAACGCGGTAAGTGTCCTTATATTTGTTTTGTCTGTAGGAAGTTTTTGAGCGGAGTTCTATCCCGGTTAGCAACTCCACACCAAAATCAGTGCTCCTGAATAAAGTACTGATTGATTTACATGACGACTGAGCTCAGAAATAACAATGAAGTAGTGTTACGTACATTACTGAACATTGAGGACAGTCAGTTTGTCCTCTCGCTGGCCCCAGTCTGCTCTTCTTCACGTCTTGCTTCTCTCTGGCGGTCCATACGGGCTAGTTCCTCCTCTGTTTACTCTGGTTCAAATAGATAAGGCTCTGGATCTGCTACAAATTAGTCTCCATCATCTACAAATGATTCCGTGCTGTTTACGCGTAGCACTCGTTGTTCTGTTGCCGGAAGTGAGTGGAAGGAAGCATCTCTTACTGCGCTGACGCAAGTAGTTTGGTATTATTCCGCCGTAAAATATAGTGCGTGTTTTTTCCGCTTAGAAAATTGTCAGTTTTAATTTTGTGAAACTGTACTTTGAACCTGTAACTACTGACATAACCATATTTAAATAGGGGAAACTTGGAAGATATTTGTGGCTTCTAACTTCTCCAAAACTTGGTCCCATGGGACTACTTTGTCGCGCAAAATGCTAACAGCGTCTTGGCTCCTCTTACGGCAATGAAGGCACACACACAGATCACACAGCCACACACAGCCTCAACTAAGCCCAGGTTAGAACATATGTATGTATGTAAAAGCGGTGAACTATTCCTTTAACATCTATTGAACAGATGTCTTCCCAAAATGGTTTTAGTTTAGGACATACACATTTACCTTTTTTATTAGAATCCACAGGTGGAAATCAGTGCCACCTATAGCAGACTTAAAAATGGGGCGCCTTAACCCAAATATGTTCATCTTACAGTTGCCCTCAATATGGCTGAACTGCATACTTTACTTTTACCCCATAGCTCATTATAAAGAACAGTCCATTTTGTCACTTTTGAAGGCTACTGCACACAAAGCAGCAAATCGTATAAACTTGAAGCAGGAGGACAATTAACTGACAAAAGAACATTTTACAAAGACATGGATGGTTCAGAGTCAGCAGTATTCAGCCATTTGCCCCGTCACATGATTCCACATGGGCTGCTGCCATCAAATTTAATATTAGGCATTTGAAGTGTCCTCATTATAGTGCATTAGAGTACATTACCGTTTCTCTCCGCGCAGACAAACAGAGGTGCACCCTAACCCTGAGTGCTTCGGCTGAGATGATGATGCTGGTGTAATATGCAGAGGCTAAAAGCAGTTCAAAATCACATGATCTGGCAGTTTGACCTGTTACTACTGTAGAGAGTGTCTTCAGGAATTGTGTGGTTGAAGTGCGTATTATGTCTAGTCAGGACCAGTGTGTTCTACTGATCCGTCTGTGACATAAATGTGAAGACGCAGAGGAGACAACGTCATGTGAATGGTAATGTCCTCTCTGGGCTGTATCTGTCATATTAATAAGGTATGCCTATGTTCCCTCTGCTGTCTCTGGATCAAATGGGACTTTTAATAATTATGATTAGAGTAGCCTATATATAGTCCAGCACAGTACTGCTCAAAAGACAATAAACTTGCATACAGATATTACAGGTAAAGTGCTTTATTTGCCATTATAAAATTACACATGGTAGAGTCTTGATAGTGGTTCGAATCAAGCAAGTGCACACTGTCGAAGGGTCCTTGGGCAAGACACTTCACCCACCTTTCCTCCAGTGTCTGTGGACTCTGTTGTATGAAAGAGAGTGTGAATGGGTGATGTGAAGTGCTTTGAGCAGGTAGAAAAGCACTATACTGTGAATGTGACCATGTAAGGTGAGACACTGCAGGTCTCATACAAAAATAAGGCATTTTATGTGTAAAAATGGCCAAAATGTACTATATTTTCAGCAACAAAATCTAAATAATGATTAGAGCCAGGTTTAAGAGTATAGTTTTATGTTTTTTACCTTTTTGTTTTTTCTGGTTCAAAACTCAATAAATCATGCTAGGAATTAAATATTGAAAAATCCCTCTGAAGAAACCTTGTAAATATAGTTCATTACAAGACTGGAAAGTTTGATGGCTGTAGTTGCTACTAAAGTGGATATGTTGCTGCAAGAGTATAAGAAAAATGTTTCTGTTTGTTTGTTTTTTATTTATTTGGAATTTTAGAAACATATTATTCCATTAAAACAGAATTATTAAAAAGGAAAAACAATTCGAAAAGGAGTAGGTAAAGAAGAACCCCTTCTTACATCTTATTTCTTAAGATAAAACAAAACAGTTTTATCCGCTGCTCATAACCGAATGTACAACTTTCACACAAACAAAATTGTGGTATGAAACTGATCTTCAGAAGAAGAAGAAGAAGAAGAAGAAGAAGAAGAAGAAGAAGAAGACACCAAACAGACACCAAAAAAGAAAAAACGATCAAAAAGGAAAAGTCACAAACAGATGTAATTTCACACACATGTAATATTTGATGATTGGAAAATCTTACTGAATTGACGTCAAGTTATAACACCCCAAAATAAGCACAGCAGGCTAATCTTCCAACTTGGTACTCCCAGACCTGGTTCCTGCCTGAGATGGTTCTCCCACTGCTCGTGACAGACAGACCTGAGGCACTGGCTGGTGCTATAATTTTGTAAGTGTGTTTGCTTGTTTGGAGGGGTAAAGGTAGAGCACTAAATAAATTTTTTCTGTCATGTAGAACAATCTGTTATCCAAAGCTGTACAACCTGAGAAAGCTTATAGCCACTTTCATATTGTCCTGTTTGTCTAATTTGTTTAGGCTGATATAATTTTGACCACAGGTGCTCATCTGTTCTGTAAATTTGTTCTGTGCTGAGGCTGAGAGCAGAGTTTATGCTTCCATAAGTCAGAGCTGCGCTGATACTGTTGTCAGTTGTGTAATTGGGTCCACAGGTAATGTTATGCTGTTATGAGTCCCACCGTGAAATAATGTGAAAGATTAATCATTCGGACAGGAAACCCAAACTTACCCACTCCTGGGAGGGACACATTCTGAAAAGCTTGTTTTTTTTCTTTTTCCACAATAACATGGAGGAAAACTGTACAAGATGTGTGAAAACTGTCTATTGGAATTACTTAAGTTGTGCATCATTCCAGTGGACTATGTAATTCCAGTGGACTATTCCAGTGGACTATGTAATTCCAAACTCACTTAAGGATGGTAAATGCTACACAACAAAAGTATTATTTTAATTGGCAAGTGCATCAAAAGAGCTGTGCATAGTTTTTGGTGGAGATATTGTGAATTCATTGCTTGCATCACTGTTGCCTTCTTGTCCGACAACCTGTTTGTCTCCACTTCTGCCAAATCTGTCCTGTTTGAAAGGGAACAAGTTAGGATTTTCTCAATTTCACTGTGAAATGGACTGTCAACAAAGTCCTTTTCAACCTTCTCTTTCGCCTCTACAGTAATGACAGCCCTTAAGTCGGAGTACACTTACCGAGTCTATTTGCAGTTCAGACACTACATAAATTTTTAACAGCCCCCCCACACCCCCTATAGGTCCTCCATATTATATTTTTATGTCCATTCAATATTTATAGTCGAGCAGATTCCAATTGGTGTGATTTGTAGGAGCACGCCGACCGCAGACTGACCAAACGCTGACAAAGGCGAGCAAATTGTGCCACCGTTTTGTGCGACACACTCCGGCGCCGTGTCCAGGTAGAATTAGAGCAGGTTACGTTGCTGGATACTGTTTCGCTCTCAAGTCCTTGTTTATCTGGGGAGCTCAGGTTGAGTCGACTCAGCACCATTTTCAAAGAGATACGGTGCGTTGCGTATATCTCGGGAACCTAAAGCAACAACAACAACAAAAAAGTTGGATTAACACTATTGGAAGTTCATAGAAAACTTCTGATTGGGGTTCCAGATGTCAGGATTCTATATATACACAATACTAATATTATTTGTTTATTTTTATTTTATTAACCAATCAAGTTTTGGGCTAGTTTGCTCATAACATATAAACTATCACCTGGAAACAAATAAATAACCTAATCTTTACAATAAGGGGTGTAATTATTGCACTGATTGAATGTTCCTCTATAGAACTATATGGGAAATTACAAAGTGATATGTTGATAAGTTAAATTTGCTTGAATTCATAATATTTGACCTTTGTAATTTTGACTCGCCAAGTAAAATTATCTGCCAATGGAACAGCATTTTTTGTACTTAAAATTGAGGAAAAACAACATTTTGCACAAATAAGTAGATAATAAATCTAAATTGACTTGACATGATATGCTTTTTCTTATTTTAAGTGCAAAAATAGTTGTTCCATTGGCAGATAGTTTTACTTGGCGAGTCAAAATTACAAAGGTCAAATATTCAGAATTCAAGCTAATTTAGCTCATCAAGATATCACCAAGATTTTGAGTTGAAATGTTATGTTGCTAATAATAACCTGCTCTATATGGTCCACATCACCCACACTAAAAGCTGACATCAAGATATACACTTTTGCAGTGTAATTTCCCATATTGTGTATGAGTGTAACTTTATACACAATATAACTTTGAATACCATTTTCTCAAAATGTATTTTTCTCACATTTGTGTGACAACATATCCACTAAGGGTTGTTCCTCGTCGTGGAGGAAGGTCTAAGGATGTGGGATACTCTATGTCCGATTTACTTATTCATGGGACATATGGTTGTGACATTTCATTCGTGTGTGACTTATTTTTGATCATTCTTGATGTCTGATATTGATTTGTTTTTGTCCATACCGACCTCTGAGACGACTCCTGTTATTGGGCGTTACAAAAAGAAATTGATTGACTGACTTTACTAGCTCCTACAGACTCCAAACTTTACAGTCTTGTACTAAATTTGTTTTTTTTTTTTGAATGTTTGTTCTGAGGGATTTTTCAATATTTAATTCCTAGTCTGATTTATTAAGTTTTGAACCATAAAGAACAAGGCAAAACCTTTTCCCAGATGTTTTATAAAATAAAACCATCCATTTAAACATGGCTCAATAAACATAAAACACATAAAACTTGCAATACATTTTTTTTTTTTCATATGTACAGTTGTGCTCAAAAGTTTACATACCCTGGCAGAATGTTAGAGTATGTCAGGGTACACTTTTCAACTAGAAGCTAGCCAAATGTCCCTGATCAAAAATAAAATAGTGCTAACCTATAAAATAAACATCCATTTTTGTATTGTACATATTGTTGAGTGTTGAGTCCTGTATTTCAGCTGAAGTGAGTTTTTCTTTGCTCCTGAACAATTTTCCTGGCAGCTGTTGAAGGTCATGTAAACATTAGATCAGGGACACTTGAGTAGTTTCTGTTTCATTATGATTTCAAAAGAGTAAACTCAGTTCTTTGGCAATAAATGGCTTCAAAAAATACTTTTGTGTTACCATTCATATTCTATGATAAATGGGCAAACGATTAAAAGGGTTTGTAAACTTAAAAGGTTATGTAAACTTACGAGCACAACTCTATGTCAGCAATATGCAAAAAAAATAATAATTCAAATTGATATCACTCAATAAAAAACATGCAGTGTCTCGCCTTCAGTTACATTTTTATTTCCATTCACATACTCACCATCCTATTTTTTCCAGGACTGGACGTTTAGCTGTCAGAAATGGCACAGCATTGACATTCCATCCTTGATCCCCACAGTCCGGCCGCATGTGTGAGTGACTGATAACCTTGAAACATTTGCATTATTCAATTCATCAAGTCGGGAGATGTGCAACCACCCAACGCACACGCGCGGTCTATTCTGTCACCGTCGCCTCCCGTCGGTGATCCGCTATCGTTTCATCTCACTCGTGTCCTTCAAGGTTACACACACGCCGGGCGCTAAAGATAATGCTAACTGCAGCCCACGTCGGGACGGTGATGGACTCGGCTACACGCGGGGAGGAAGTGCTGTCCAATCTCAAGCAGTCTATTAAAGGGGTCAGCGGTGTCAGTGCCGATTCCTGTCCTTGATGCGTCGGTAGGGGATCTGCTCAACACATGGCCTCTATAGCAATTGACCCCCATCATTTCAGCGAGATAACATGGGATGAAATATTTTATGGCAAGTGTGACCCGTAAAGCTGCGAGCAATATCACGGTGTCCCTTCAGTTTGCCGTTGTTCACAAACGCAAACAACAGGAAATAGAGTCGACAAACACCCTGCCATTGGAGTCTTGGGCGAGACATAAGACATAAGAACAAAGGGGAAACAAACATCACTTCCCAGATCAATTATAAAAGGAAATGTACATTAAAGCGTCGTCTACCGTCTCTTTGAATGCCGGAGTTTGATGCCAAAGCAATTATTTCTAGCTCGTTTAAATGCAGAAGACATACTGCGCGGATGTTTCTGTAATACTAAGAGCGCAGTTAATAACTTCGCTTAGGCCTGAGCTGCCTTTTTTGATACACACACGATCATGAATTTCTATATTTATTAGGTACCTCTACCTGTCAGTCCGGCCAATGGAAATTCGCGAGGTGAGACAGGGTTCCAGACTAACATCTTTGAGTAGAAAGGGAAAAGCTGAGTTTGCTAGGGCAATTCATTTGTCGCATTATGTCCACAAGCGATAGTAACACAGGAGTCAAACCCAAATCCCCCCATTACTGAGAGGCAGCACATACCACCTTACAAGGCCGTTTTCCTTCAGCGTATTTCTAAAAGTCTAGGATCTTTTACCATGATCTGATCATTTGGGGAAATCCTAATAATCAGGCTCCTCTGCCCTGGCTCACTGTGACCTACTCTACATCTTCTATGGAAGGTGTACTTCTGAAACAGATGCCCCTTTCACCTTCCACTCCCACGGTCTCACGATCTTTCTTTTTTCTCTCACAGCGCACAAGGTAAAGCCGGGATGCACAGCACATTTGTTTTCTTCGAGGATTCAAAAACGCTCTGTTGGTTTTGTGCTTGGCATGACTTTTACGCAGTGCTTTATGGCTCCATTGCACTTACACATCAGTCAATAGTGTTTTTGTTTGCCACTATAAATCCAGCAGAGTGTTTTTTTCCCCAACACTATTCCTGAAACCAATAGAAATCAAATGGTGCATGCAATAAACTATATACCATCAAGGTAACTTATGTCTTTACTTGCTCAGCTGCATGGCCGGCTGGCAGAATGGGACTGTCTTGATATAGATGCCTCTGGTGGCACAGCAGTAGATCAATGTAATTCTTTAAACTGGGACCATCTATAGAAGCAAAGACAAAATGACGAAAAACAGGGGCTTCTCTTCCAAGATATCACCGGAGCGCCTTTAAAGATTGATATTTCACTCTGCTAAAAACGTAGAAAACCTTGCTCTTCAAAGTCTCTGGAGCAGATTCATGAGCAGGAGACCTTGTCAGGATCAGTGGGCCCACCCTCCTCTCATCTATCACGAGGTGTTCCCCGGTCTACATGCCCTCTGCACAGCCCACAGGTTCAACCCTTTGTCCAAAAAGCAGCCTCGTAATGAGAAGGATCAGAATGAGCGATTGCTGTCAGCACAAAGGAGAGCCCCTAGGAGCATGGCTGTCTCCGGATCCCTGCGCCAACATTAACTTCCCTGTGATCAGACTCAAGTGAAATACCACATGGGACAAGGGCTTTTGTTCAAGGAATACCCCTTTGTTAGGTGATGCTGGTCCAATAACGCTATTGTGTGGAAATTAAGAAAGTATTCTTAAAAACATTGTGATTTTTAATTTACAGTACTGTTCAAAACCATATTTAAAAATCACAATGGTTTTCAGAATAATTCCTTATTTTCCACACAATAGTGTTATTGATTTGATTGATTTTTAATTTACTGTTCAAAAGTGCCCCTCCTCGAGCCGCCACCTTATCGTGGTAGAGGGGTTTGAGCACCTGAATGAATCTAGGAGCTATCTTTTCTGGGTTATTATGCTGAGAGACCATCAAGGCCGGTTACGTAGCCCAGAGGTGAAGGAGCGTTGTGGGGCTGTCCTCCCGTGGAGCGACCGGGCAGCTTGCACTGCCGCCCCCGCGACTCGGCAACGGATAAGCGGAAGAAGATGGATGGATGTTCAAAAGTGAAGGGAGAAAATACAATTTTTGTATACATTTTTTACTGTGGATGAAAGAGTATTACACTGTCAAATAGATCTGCCAGTGCCTTGACAGATGTCTTACTCTGTGTGTGTCTTTTTAAATTATTAACAGCTCTTTTATTTACTTTTTCACTTTGTTGTCACTTTATATTTATTGGGATTTTTAAGACAAAAAAAGTAACATACATTAAACACAACAAATGGAGGTTCAGGAGGAGGGATTGTACAAAATAGTCACTTTTTGGTACACTTTGTATAGTCTGACCCGCTCTTGAACCCACCCAACTGATTACATACTATTGAATAAAAATAATCCATCCCATTTTTTGTAATATATTTTATTTCATTAGTATTACTTTTGCCTCAAGTAGGCCATAGCCATTAGCGCCATTAGCCTTAATAGAGACCATAGCTCTTGTGGCACTGTCTCCCTTTGTGCACACATTAGACAGTAGAATAAAAGCCTCAGAGGGTCTGACAGACACTTGGCAGAGACAGTAACGCTATCCCTGGAGCGCAGTGTAATTCACACCTGAGGGACAGGTTAGTACACTGAACTCCATATATTTGATTACAGTGACAGCGGAAAAGGTAATTAACGCAATACGACTTGATTATGTTGTGGATTAACTCGTGTTTCATTGTTATGTCGGGTTAGCGTTACGGCAAGCCTCGCTGAGACCTGATATAAACCGTACAGCGAGGGAGACAGGATGGGAGATGTTTTATTTATTAGACATGACATTTGAAGATATTTAACAAACACGATCTGAGGGACATTTGTGGCAGATTTTTTTTTGGGTTGACAACATCCTTTATTCCATTTTGAGTTGAAATGTTATGATGCTAATAATAACCTGCTCTATATGGTCCACATCACCCACACTAAAAGCTGACAACATGTTGGATCATTTTGTTACACTTTGCATTTAAATTTGTGTTTGCGTGTTGTGTTTTTGTTTAAACTGTCAAGTGCAATTCCTGACAATGAGCAACACACTTGTGCAGTGATCAGCAGGGAAGTTCAAAGTTTTCATAGATACTGTAGTTTTCATGTGATACACAGTGAGGCTTGCTTGAAAGGCTAGCTGCCTTTCTCTATCTCAATCATCCAAGATCGATTGCTCACTGCTCAGGTCTTGTTTGGTATGAACTTTCACTGATGAATTTGAGGGCTCAAAAATGAGTTCAATATCTAAAAGATGAATTTATTCACATTTTTTATACTGCAAATTTCACACACTATTCACACCAGTGGTTCTCAATTGGTCAGGACTGAGGCCATCAGAAAGACAAGCCACGACCCAAATAAGAACTGAATAACGTAAAATATGGTGTTTTTCACACGATTATCGTTGAATAAGCATGAAATAAGCTTATAAAACTGAAATCATGACCATTAAAACAGACTATGCTGCAAAATGTAATCGAGAAATGAATAAGATTTGACCCACTGAAAATCGTTCCGTGACCCACTTTTGGGACCCACCAGTTGAGAACCACTGATTTAGACGGATACACATTGTTTTTTCATTCAAGTTATCAACTTTCTACTAAAAACCTCCCTGCTGTTATGTGGCTATTATGTGCACAGTGTTACTGGCCTCAAAATGAAAACTAAAATAAAAAGTAATAGGTGAGACCAAGGTGAGTCCTGCCATCTGCTTATGTCTATGAAAATACTGTTCAGCCCTGTCGGTTCAATGACTGCATTCATCAGTATTATCTGAAATAAATATATGAAATACAACTGGGCTGCGGCCTATTCAGTGTTTAATTGTCTGTTCTCTGAGTGCCGTCTCTGTTCTTTATCAAGCTAATCTATCCTAAATGAAAACCTCGGTAGACATAAAGCCATCTGTTTGACTTTGCCAACTGGACTCTATCAGTTAAAAGGCCGTTTTACAACAGGTGAAGCATCAGGGTTCAGAAATACACAGGTTATTGAGCTTGGAGTCAGCTTGAGTTACAAGTGGTGCTTTAGTGCTCCTTTACTGGGAGGCTACTAAACCTGATTAGATGATAAATTATGATCTGGAAAGAATTGATGAAATAATGGTAACGGAGATGCAGAGATAACACCTAATGAAGAGGAATCAGTGCAATACCAATTAATAAATGATGTGTTTTTTTTTTTTTACTGCAAGGCTAGCTTCTCCGGCTTCTCCGGGGAAACCTCCGCCAACACACATGAGCTCGCACAGTGGTCAATCACTCACTAACGCATGCATCACTGCAAATGTCTGCCTACACAACTGCAGCAGTGGCACAGTGTGCAGGCAGAAGGAGAGGCACAGATTCACACGCTCTTCAGGATGTGTCGACGCTACACCTATTTGCTCAACTGTTACAAAAGCCATTTACATAAAGTGAGAACCTGTACTGATTAATGCAGGTTTGTATTTACAACTTTTATTTTTAAATGTCCTATTCAGCTCACGTCCAGTATAGCTAACACAATAATATCATGTTATTCTTATAAGTGTAAACATGTTATACTGTATTTCTTACTTGGGCTGGGACAATATATCAATGTACCTTAGCTCCAAATACTTTATCAAACTATTAATACTTTCAATACTTTTAAAGTGTTTGCAGCTGTTGTTTTTCATTCATAAGCAAGAGTAGTATAAAAATGCAGTGTTCATAGTTTGCCTGTAGGAGGTCAGTGGCTTGTGTGGTCAGGTTAGCAGTGAGTGAACCCGATAGGTGCCAGGGTTATCAAGCTTTGTGTGAGGCGAGGCAGTGCAAGTGACTCCTGACCGGCTTACCTGGCCACACACAGGACAGTTTTACACTAAGGCAGTCATTTTTACTTTCCTGATTTTGAAAAATGTTCTTTGTAAATAATTTGGTAAGAAAGAAAGAGTTTAATTAACTTTTCCATTCACTGTAGGCCTATAGTTGTTGTTTTTTTCTCCCATGGATCAATGTGTAAGCATGTCACACATACAGTATTTCTTATTTGGGCTGGGAGAATATATCGCAATGTACCTTAGCTGCAATTATAAATGCATTATCAAACTATTAATACTTTCAAAGTGTTTACAGCTGTGCCATGCCGACTGCTCTACAAGATATTTGATATGTTTATGGACTAATAAATGTTTGAACTAATAAATGTTTTTTTCCACACTTTCACTCATTGTTAGTTACACAGCACCTTGTCAACCCAACATTTAGTTGTGTTAATGCACCTTTCCATCTTTACACATATGTCAGATGGAATTTGGTTTATAACTTTTGGACATGAGTATCGTATCAGGCCCTAAGTATTGTGATATACTGTAGACTGTATCACGACAAAATCGTTCCAGCCATTTTTCATAATGTATATGATCAAAATCTCATAGTAAAAGTAAAGTTTGTTTGATTTTATTTATCAAATTTTGACTTTTGCAGGTTAGTCCAGGCTCCAGAGGGGAACCTATTGTATGTGTATTGTATTGCCTATATTGTCGGATATAGAAGAAACTTAAACAGTAAAGTAACTAGAAGACAAGATGAACACCATTCAGAAAATTCCTCCGATTAGTTACATAAGAAACATGTCATTTTAGCCTAAAACGTAAAGTGTTAGACACAAGGCACATACAGTTGGTGACATGTCCTAACGATGGGGAGAGCAGCATGTGCAATATAAATGACTCCACATAAATTCAAATTGGAAGCAGAGAAAATGATTGAACTTTTTAGGATTATTTACTGTGCGCTGAGATGACGTTGAGCAAGTTATTTATTCGCGGACCATCAAAATCATTTATGAGCGCGTTTCAGCAGTATGCTCCAAACAAGAAGCCATAAATCCCCCAATGTATCTTTCAATTCCTCCCTGAGCGCTCCATCCATCGCTATCTCCCCCTCCCTCCTCCTCTTCATGCCGTCATTTGTCATCTTGCAGTGGCCCGGCGTCACATGACTGAGTGTCCCATGGCCGCAAAGATTTGCCGTCAATTTAGAACTCATCAGTCCTGATTGGATCATGCTACACTGGTGGAGAGAGAGGGAGGGAGGGGTGTGTGGGGCATATTTAACTTTATTTCCTTGACACAGCAACTTTGTAGATGAATGAATACGGTTACAGAAGATCAAATATTGAAGCAAGTGTGACAACCTAATTCCCACGTAAGGTATGTGGTGCAAAATGCCTGGATAATACAACTTGTAATTTCTAAATGGTGTTCATCTTGTCTTCTAGTTACTTTACTAAAACTTGTATCTTGCAGCCGATTTCTATTCTTTTTATATCAGTCATCTTTCCAAAATGCTAACTTGTTTCTTCTTTCTACTACCATGGCTGTTTCTAGCCTTTTGTTGTCACTTTTTTGTATCTGTAATGCATTACATGTACAACTAACATCCTAAAAAATCTCATATTTTGTATCAGGAACAGAAATGTTATGTGCCTATGATGTGCAGTCCTCAAATTGACTACAGTGCCATTGTTCCGTGTTTTCTCCACCAGGGGGTGTCATGCTCAATGGCTTGGCATTTTAGGCCGTGCTGACAATAGTCCTAATCACCTCTTCCTGTCCTTGTCTGAAATTTGCCACAGATCGAGATGGACAAATAAAATAAAATAAAATAAAAAGTGTGATTGTGTCTTCTCATCCTTATCCTTATGCCAGTATTGTGTGAAGATGCATTACCAGTAACAGACTGTGCATGAGAGAGGCTAGTCCTGACCTGTCCTTTGACCTTCAAGAGAGAGTCAAAATGCTCACTAAGAAAGGCCAGAAAAAAAACCATCTCAAAATATATAGTTTTTTATTTATAAGCAAGAGTAGTATATAATCCAGTGTTCATAGTTTGCCTGTAGGAGGTCAGTGGCTTGTGTGGTCAGGTTAGCAGTGAGCGAACCCAATAGGTGCCAGGGTTAACAAGCTTTGCGTGAGGCGAGGCAGTGCAAGTGACTCCTGACCGGCTTACCTGGCCACACACACGAACACCGTTGCCAGGCACAGGATTAAAATAGTTTCACGCTATAGGCAGCAATGGTTTCGCTAGGGATAATTTTTCTCTTTCATTTTGGAGGACAGGGGTGTAAAAAATCTCTCGTAAGCTATTTTTACCCTTCATTAATTTATCCCTCATTATATACCTATAGTATTATGTATGTAAGAAAACACAGATTACAGGATAAATGGATGCAAATCTAAATATAATTTGTGAGCAGCATCATGGAACATGAATTTTTGGAAACTACATTGTATTAAAACTTGTGCGTAAAACTCTCAAAGGATGACGATGGCTTGATTTTCAATGCTTCAAAATTTTCTGTCAGAACTCAAAATATTCTGTCATTTTTACATTGCTAATTTTGAAAAAGAAAGAATTGAATTAAATTTTCCCTTTATACTGTAGGTAGGCCTATAGTTGGAGTTTTTTTTATTTGACTTTATCTTGTGATTTTTTTTATTCCATGGCTCAATAAATGAAAAAGTAGCATTCCACATAACACAGATATAGGAATAAACTATATACATAAAAAAATTGAAATAGACAACTGTATGCATTATTGTATTTGTGTCCTATCATTGTCCTTTCCTTATTAGTTTGTACTCTACTACACGGTGTGTACTACTCAATACTCAATTAAATTTTGTTTAGGTGTGTTGTTACTCAAGAATTTATCCTCTAAACCTGGTTCATGTCATACCAATAAAACATTCACTGAGAGAGAACAATATAATATCTGCTATTCTCAATGTAATATTTGAGTCAGCACTTTCTGATCAAAACAAATGTATCATCTTAAAGTCTGTCTTTAGTTCTTGACACTGAATCAATAACTGTTTATGGGAGTGCATCAGGCTTCTTATTGTTGCCTTTATGATTTATTTACAGTCTATTAGACATGTTTACAAGTTAAACAGTCTCGTAATGTCCTGACTAATTGGTTAGGTGCCATAGTGTGTCTGCCTTAGTCTTTTCAGTCTCCTCTCCTAATTCACTATACAGTATGTCCCCCTTACGTGCCATATACCGTACATACCACGTCCTTATATAGCCAAGCTAGGTGAAAAAAGAAAAGAAAAAAGGGCCCTGTCTTGCAATGTAAACATATAAAAAGTCACTCCATATTTAGTGGTGGTTAAGCTACACATGTAGCCACAACTGTCCTTGGTTTAGACCAGGGGTCGGGAACCTTTTTAGCTAAAAGAGCCAAAAAAGTCACATATATTAACATTTATTTCCATGAGAGCCATACAATAGTTTTTTTCACTCGGAATACAACAAAATGTGTGAATTTCCATAAAATTGTTCTTACTAGGGGTGTAACCATTTAGTTGAAATAATACATATTTATTATTAGGCAGTATGTATGATCTCTGTTTTTAAGGATACAATTGGTATGCCCCTGTGTCCACAATTCTTAACAAAACAAAAGCATGTGCCCCACAGTGAACAGTGCAATTGTTAAGTTTCACTTTGATGCCACAGAGCAGCCTTTGGTGTTTGGACTGTTCCTGGACAAATTTATGTTTTCACACACATGTTGGAAAAAAATATTTTTT
>OMNZ01022335.1:3537-19561 GCA_900303255.1 Lesueurigobius sanzi | reverse complement strand
AAAAAAAAAAAAAAAAAAGATTGCTAAATACAATGAAATTCTCACCCTTTACTGTTACATGTTTTTTTAGCTTTTCTTTGACTATAGTAATCAAAAATACAATTTCTTTGATCTCTTTTCTTATGTGAAATTAGTCACTCCCTGCTAACCTCTCGCTACCCCTAGGGGTCCCCGTACCCCTGGTTGAGAAACACTATCTTTTTTAAAACGTCCGAATTTTTGCATGATGTTATTTCTCATTATTTTTGTGCATATAAATTCAGTTACTCAATACTTTCGGTACAGGCTTGAAAAATTCAGCTTGGAGTTTGATGTGATCTATTTAGTAATGATTATGAATATGTTCTTTTCTTAGCTATCAGGGCATTTAAAATGAGGATGAAAATTACGGTATCAAAAAGTAATCTTAAGAGGCTGTGGCATGTGAAATAAATATATCCAGCAGAGGGCACCGTTATCATTTCTTTAATTATTCAATAGTCATTAAATCCACACATCAAAAATCTGTCGTTTCAATCAACAATTGTACTACAAAACAGGCGGGACTACATTATCATACACATTCACATCTTCAAAGCTGAAGAATCTCTGATCAAGTTCACCCTTTGACTCAAATAGTGCAAAGATAAGTCTGGGCTGAGCTCCACAGCCTCCATAAGAACAGCCTGGGACCACACTCCCTCAGTCTGGAGTCAGCATACATAACCAAGTGGAAGGTACCACCATAGTCCAACACAAATGTGGAAAACTAAATAGTTTGTAGTTGTTTTTGTTGATGTGGCATTATTGTTTAAAGCAGAGGAAGGAACATTCAGAAACTACATCCATTGTCCTTTTAATCACATTCACAAGGTCCGAGGTCATTAGGATATGTGTGTGTTGCTGCTGTAATTCTTGATTACACAATATGTTTTCATTTTCATTTGTAATTAGTGATGCTTTGTTCTCAATGGAAAACAGCTTTAATTATTTTTCTTGAAATAAGAAACCTGGTTGAAAAGCAGCTAATTGGTGTAATTGCATGAGAATGACAAAAGCCCTGTAGCTCACTCTCGCTTCCCTTTAGCTTCAGGACACTTCAATCACCTCCATACTTCCTGAAAAGCTGGGCTGACTGCCTACTTTGACCATTTCCTCTTGAGGGTGACTGTCTGTCATACCATCACCAAACTCCATCTGACAGCTACGCCGTTTAAGCTGCTTCTCGAAGCTGCTCTCTTCATGCCAGCTGCGACGGGAGTCACCACAGTCTCCTGTCCTTTGGCGGCTGCGGCGCCGCACCGCCTCCAGGCCATGGCTGTAGTTGTATGCAAAGCCCCCTCCAGACAAAATGGCTGATGTGGAGTAAAATCGAGTGGACTCTGAGGACAGAAACCAACTGCCAGACAAAGCAGACGTGGACACAGTGGCCATACTGACAGGTCCAAGCAAAATGTCTGAGTGCCAGCCTTTTAGAGAGCTGCCCGGGCCACCCTTAAACACATGCTGCTGGCTGCAGGACAGACCCATCCACACACTGGTGCCCCCGTCCTCCATGCTGCCGCTGCGCTGCAGCTGCGAGCAGCTGGTGGCAGCCAGACGCTGACTGCTTTTGGGAGGCTCAGTCACCACTTCAGGGGCACTGGGCTCTTCTTTATCAGGACTTTGTTCTGGTGTAGACTGCTCAGACACCTCTTCTACTGGTGAAAACTGGCAGGGTTTACTAGTCGTCTCTTTGAAATTAGAGGTCCTTCCTGTGTCCACTCTGTGTCCACTGGTTCCTGTTGGTTCGACATATGACTTAATGTCCAAAGAGAAAGAGCGCTTGAGTCGGAGGCCCTCCTCTGGAGCATCAAAGAGGTGCACACTGCTGAGGTGCTCCAGCAGCTGCTCCTCAGGATGTTCAGTGAAGGGCAGGGGAGAGGTCTCAGGAACAGTCCCAGGATGGGCTGGACAGGGCTGGTCATACCCAGGTCTGGAGAACACATCTACTTCATCAGCACCTGGACCACTCACGCATTTGATTTTCTTCTCAAAGTCCAGGAGCTGGCCCAGGAAGTTAAAGTTTGGCGAGATGGTTGGCCTCTTTTCCTTTACAAACCTGCCGCAACACAGCAATGTGGGGCTCATTAGTGCATCATCAGGGTGATGAGTTTTGACAGGTTAATAAAAGCCACAAAGTGTTGTTCTCATTACAGAGACACTGTTTGGACCCGAGGAATGTGAAGGATCACAAACATGTCAGCTATTGATAACTACTGGAAATGTCTGAAGCACAGCAGCACTGTTTACTGTTGTTCTACACAGTTTAATACTGTAATTGAGTGTTTCGAACTAGCTCAGATAATAAACACATGACGACTGCTGTCTGCTTCATTTCTCTAGTTGTTCAGTAATATAGGTTTCATATTTTCACATTGAGGATAAAGCGATAAATACCTGTACGCCTCGTCCAGAGACATGTTCATCCTGTTCATGATGTAGGCGATAGCAATAGTAGCTGATCGTGAAATGCCCGCCAGACAGTGGACCAAGACCCGAGCGTTGCAAGATTTGGCCTTTTCTGAAAAACAAACATGTCAGAAACTCTCAACTAAAACGTGCAAAAGAAGATAATACTATATACCATAAACCACTATACTATACCAATAAACTCCACCGATCGGTCCAACCAGGGCAGGATCTTCTCGCAGAAGCTGTCGTTGACGGGAACTCGCAAAAAATGAGAGTCTGGGATGAAATCAGGCTTGGGACACGTGTTGCTGGCGTTCAGGACATAAGCGATTTCATTCTGCTGCATCAGCTCCTGCAGACACGTGAAGTATGTTTTAGTTTTCCTCCTTTGAGTTGTACAATTCATTTTGATTTTTTACACTTAGTAATACAGCTAAAAATAAAAGAAATGCAGATTAATACTGTCAAATTTAGATCAAACATGTTTTTTGTTAATATATAAACTGCAACGATATTTCCTTAAGCGTTGTGCCTTTTCCATCCAAGCAAAGGTTTTCAAAAAGAAGTCCTCTTTGTTTTAAAAGTAAAGACCTTATCGCAGAGACCTTTCCGCTCGAGGCTAAAATGCTATGAACTTTGTTTCTTAAGTAGGTGTTCTAAAATACAAAGTGAATCGGGGCTTGATCTGTTGCGAGAGCTTGCTGTACCTTGTTCAGGACGTCCCTCTGGCAGCCCAAATAAAGATGAGGCAAAATGCGCGTGGGCCCGATATTTGTGACTGGTAGACTGGGCTGGGACATGCACGAGGTCACCAACGTGGATTTCCCCTCACACAGGCCCGGGAACAGGTGGGAGAACTTCGAGAAGCCGCCTGTAAACGTAAAGGAAAGCGTGTAACTTGAACTTCTGTCCCATTTCAGTTCCATTAAAGCGACGGTGTGTAAGTGCAAATGTGTCACGGATTTAATTGAATGCCGTTAATTGACCGCCTGCGCCTGAATTTGATGTAAAGTAAATAAAAATCGCTTTGCTGATCTCAGAAATCTTGCAGGACCAATGAGAAAGGTTTTCCTGTGTACTGGGGCCGAGGAGGGGCTTCCCGGTCCAATCAGGAGGGGAAGTTATTTACTTTTAAAATGACTCTCACTTTGCAAAATCACTTTAAAAAATATAAACTGACATCTTTTGGCAGATTGTGGAGATGTAGGGTTCATACATTATAGACCCTGTCATTGTTTGTAAACATTTGGGGCTGAAGCTGGAGGCGGAAAGCTTGATCCCTATCTATTTCCATTGTAGCTGTTGTCATAGTAACGATAAACAAATCTCTAACTGCTGTTGAAGATATCAGATAAAACCTTATTTTATCGTCTCAAATGTCGTTCCTCTTGTTCTTGCACCTTAAGCCACAACAGGACCACATTTTTTTGTTGTATTTTTATACTTATAATCACTAGTTTTAGTTTAGTCTTATTTCTCTTGCTCACTTCCTGCCTCCAGCTGATGTCACTGATGATGTAAGCAGCGAAAGGGTCTATTACATCGTGCTTTAATGAAACCACAAGTCACTTTTAATGCGAATAACTAAATATTGGAATATACAGGAACAATATTTTTTCAATAAATTAGTGAGTTGTGATCGTACCATTGTTTTTATTTTAGTAAATCCTTGAAGACTCACCTGAGAGCAGATGGACAGAGGGAAAGGTCTTCTCTAACTTCACCAGGAGAACGCAAAGGAAGGAGTCAGAGCTAAGAGCCATCAGGTCTGAAGAACTTTGATCATATACAACAACTTCCTGATTGCCTCGCAACTCCAACTAAGAAGTAAAAAAATATACAAAATTAATACATACAGTATAAATGCATATCCAATAACTTTTGGTATATTATGTATTGGTTTTTCTTTTATTTACATTGTAGATTCTCACTGAAGCCATTCATTTATGAATGGACACATATGGAATTATGTTTTAAACAAAAAATAGATTCTTCAAAATAGCTGTTTTTTATTCGATTACCACTTATCACACTTGACATTTTCAGTTATTTGACACTTTTTTGATTGTTACATAATTCCATATGTTCATTCATAGTTGAATGCCTTCAATGAGAATCATACAATGTAAATAGTGTGTAAGTACTCTATACAGCACTACATTAAAAGCACATGGCATTCGTCTTGACTTTGACAATTGATTGAGCACATTTTCATTTATGATTTACTCGAGTTCACGATAACCCCTTATACACTAGTTCAAATCATTTAGAAAAAGAGACACACACAAAAAGAATAGAGCTACCGTGTTTAAGTAACTAAGTTACCATTTTCTTTGCCGAGTGTTGGAGAAGCTCAGTGATCTGAACTTTGTCCTGCTGCAGCCTCCTCTTCATCAGTTTTGAACAGTTAACATTGACTGCCTCCAGAATGTGGGACGAATTATAATCCACGAAGGGCCTGCTGTCGATCAGCACCACTCGATCCAAGCCGCCTTCAAGCAGTGCCACTAAGGCTTCTGCTCCAATGGGCCGGACCATCCTTGGCCTCTGCATCGCTCCTTGATAGGCACACTTACTTGCCTCTGCCCCACAGCCCCCCAACATGACCCACCCCCCCTTCCCACCCTCGGTGCCTGAAAACCTGTCCCTTCTTGTGCAGTGGTCTCTTCGTTGTGTCCCAGCTGGTCGTGTTGTGCAGTGACACAAACTGGCGGGAGCCCTCAGGAGAAGAACAGCACCATTATGTGAGCCAGGGATGATGTCATTGTGTTTGGCCGTCTCAAATCCAGTCCATGAGACATAGAGGCTAAAGCCCAGAGAGAGCCTTCAGTTTGCTGTGGCAATTAGAAACGCCAAAGCCCTTTGCGCCACAGCATATTTATGAGAGTTGAGTTTGTTAGTGGAACAGGCAGGGGAAGGGGATCCTTCACACTGTTGCCGCAGTGAGACAAAAGGCACAGTTCCCTCTGCACTCGGGATCGATGACATCACTCTGTACCTTTGTGCTGGGCTTCATAGTCGGTCTCACTGGAAGAGACAAACCAACAGTTCTTTAGACAGAATGATGCACAGCGTCTACACAAAGGCTGTCCAAACTTTATCGTGGGTCACATTGAAGCGTAGACGGCACAGACCGGTCAGTGCGGTTTCAGCAGAGGTTTAAACCATGTAACCACACCTTTATTTAGGAATCTTAATGCCCGATCTGGCTCACATTAATGTCTGCTATTGAGGTTATAAGGTTATGTAAAATTGATCATTATAATAATTATTCAAATATTTATCTGAGGGCAGCTTTTGTCCATAGAGCCACACTTTGGACATCCCTGGTCTAAGCTAAAAATGTACTCACTTTATTTGGTCATGTTCTGTAAACAAATACATCTGTTTGAGTTGAACATCTTACACATTCCTATGTAAAACGCACTCAGGTTGTGTTAGGTGGAAACTGCAATTTTAATGTAGAACATACTAAGTTCAGAATTGTAACTATTGTCTTTAAAAAACAAGGGATTTTGTATTGGCCCAGGCTTTACTGCAGGACCGCACAGGGACGAGACATAAACAAAAATGAATATTGCCATATTTTGGGGAACTTTCTCGATAATGATGATAAAGCAATATTTCTGCAAGCCATCAAAAATATGTAGCAATGTGCTGGTGTCTTGAATAAACTGCTAAAGTGAAGAAAAACATTATTTTTCCTTTTATGAGAGATTACACAGAGACACATAAGTATAATTAATTTTTAGCAGCAGTTTTTTCAAATTTTTGTTAATTTCTTGACTTTGAATACAATTAATATTTTTCTCACACTGTACCTTTTACTTCTACATTTGTTTTAAAGTACTAAGATAAGTGTAAAAGGTTTGTATTTACATATAAAAAACAAATACAAACTTTCTAGTGTCCTACCTGAAGATTTTTTTTTTTGTTTGAAGAAAAAAAATCTGTATTATTAGCAGTATGATGCAGTTTTATTAGCATTCAAATAGTTACCCATTACTCCCAGTATGACTTTTTTTAACTTGACTTGAGTACACTAAGGCGGTAATTTATCTAAAGGCTAAATAGCGAGTGCAAACTGTACAATAGCATATACTGTACTGTAATTTACCATTTGAAATTGCATGTATCATAGTACTAGAACCCCAAATCATAAACATGGGGTTCAGTCACATGAACTCAGTGGTCAGGGCGGCCATTTTGTTGCCCGCTGGCTAGTGCAATAGTGTATCAGCCTATGTGTCTCTATGGTCTGCACTGACCCAACCCAAGAAAAATATCACAGAGAAAGGATGTCTGTTACCTCTTCGATGTGTTTACTTCATTTAGTCTCAGGAGTGGGAATAGATTTTTGGCCTGTGTGGGAGCCTCCTGCTCTGTGTGAAAGCCTCCTGCTCTGTGCATCCTGGCTGCTGCCACTAACTGCTCTTTGCCTTGTAACCATAGCGATGAGCTGTTTGTTTATGTAGACATGTACTCTCTTCGTTAAGATGAGATAAAAATAATACTTTATTGATCTTACAATGGAGAAATTTACTAAGCATTCATCAATCAATTGACCTTTATTTCCGTCCTGAGTGAGTAGTGATACTGTATTACTAATTATTGTATTGTGGCATAATTCCACTTCAGGCAACAAAATAGTGGCCACAACTATGCGTGACAGCACTGGAAACCCATGTATACGTAAATGAGAGAATGCTGCGTGTGTAAAAATGTGCAAATGACACTGCTGCTGATTCAGTTTTGCACGTGCTACTTGTTTTGCACATGAGCAAACGCTTGGTAAATGACCCCCAAAGTAACGTTACTCTTCCTTGAGTACAAATTTTGTCTACTTACTTAGACCGTAGAGCATAGAAACAATGGAGGTAGCCTGCGCGGCTTTCCCCATCGCGTTCAGCGCGGGCTAATGAAGCCAATTCATGCCAACGTTTGACCCGCCGCCATGTTGAATTTTTGGAGCCAAATTCCATCTTTGGTATGCGTGAGTTACGTTCTCATGGCAACCGAGAAGACATTGACGTTCTCATGGCAACCGAGAAGACATTGACGTTCTCATGGCAACCGAAAAGATATTGAACTTTGTGACAATTTTTGTTTCAAGTCGCCCAGGAATTACAGAGAAATTAGCCAGAAATTTGCATTGACAGTTACCATGGTTACTGCCATGGAATTTTTCGCTGCCCTCCACCTCAATGTTCGAACTCTTTAGAATGTTGTGATGTCACGTGAACGCAAGTCAAAAAGGCCTACGTTGAATACTTTTAAAAATGAAAACACAAACTTTCACGCATTAACATGAAGCACCTACTTATAGTAACAGGAAAAATACTGCGTACAAAGACCTTTGAATTCACCTTTAAATATTAAGTTAGTAACAAGCATGTGCTGACTGTGACAGACTTATTCCTGCAGGTTACAGAGTTTTTGGGAATATGCCAATGGTGTATGTATGGTGTATGATGGAAAGATGTAATGTAAATTTAAATGTTACGCATTTAGCTTAGTATTTCAAATATCCAAAGTAACGACTGAGATAAGACAACCAGCCTACTTTATTCTACTCTCTGCTTGTGAACAGACGCATTGCCAAAACAGACAATTCTCATAATACCTATTTTAATCCCTTCTTCACCTCTGATATTTTTGGACCTGCACACAGCTGATTCCCTGTGTCATCTGTAATGAGCTGGTTTCAAATTCAGGAAACTCCTTGAGGCAACACATCCTCAATTCTAAAACAGTCAAGTACATATATGATGTACCTAAGGCATTGGTTACAAAATGGGACCGCCTCATTTACAACTATTGTTGTTTTATGTATATTAAGCTGTAAAACATTATAAATTATTTTTAATTGTGAACTATTGTTATTGGGGGCCCTTGTGGGCTCTTTGGATTGATAAGGGGCCTGGACACTAGAGCTGGGTATAATTTTTTTTCGATACTAGTACTTTAACGATACCGATACCTGAACAATACTTTTTCCGATACGTATACTAAATTATTTGTCATCTACACAAAAAAGTAAATATCTAGATAAGTTTAAATTGCCGAAATTGATATTATTTATCTAAATTTGAGCTGTTTTGACGAGTTGATTTGTAGTTTTGTTGTGTACAACCATAAAACAGAACAATAATGGTCATTTAATACATTTTTCTTTTACTGTTTTTTGAGCTGAAACACCTTTAGTGCAGCCTCAAGACCCACCAGGCATCAAAATTTGCTTTCTAAAGAAAAATATTTTTTCGATACCTGTTTTCGCTACCAGTTTATTTTTTCGATACCGGTAGTACCTTCATTATTTTTTCCATCCCATACTGGTATTGTTTAACGGTACCCAGCCCGACTCAACACTCTAGACTTTGGGAATGACTGACTTAAAGAATAACATCAATTTTCACACATGGGCACCAAAATGTCTTGAGACACATCCTTTATGGACCAGCCTATGTTTGAAGAGATGGCCACGGTTCTACAGGGTGTTGTGAAAGTGTGCATTACAACCACATTTTAAAATGTTTACCCCTTGATTTTAGTGATATCACAACAAGCACCCATCTTTGCACCCCTTTGAAACTCTGATGCGCCCTCAGTCAGATCGTTCTGGAGCCGATGGAGAGAGGTTTGGACTGTGAAAAGCATTATAATATGTTCAGGAATTCCAATTTCATATACTAACGAAATAAAGTTGCATTTATTTAGCTTGAATTACAGTAATCTAATCAGACGTCTAAATCCTATTTTTCAATGCTCCCAATCGCTCTCCAGCCCTTCCCAAAGCTTTCTTTATTTCAGCCATTCCAAAAGTCCAGTGCCCCGGGCGACCTTATCAATTTGAAGATCTCCTGGGGGCCCCAATAAAAAAAAATCTATAAATTCAAAAGAAAATATTGTTGTTTTGTGTTTTGATATTAAATACATAGCAGTGAGTGAATATATATTTAACATATAACTATAACATTTATTTAAAACTACTTTATTTATTTATTTTAATGAATTGTGAATAACGTGTGGCCAAATTTTGGAGGCCTCACTGAAATGCCTTTGAGGGTCCCCAGTGGATTATCATTGCTTTATTTCAATATAATCTTGTGGAGTCCAATTAGTGTAGACTACAACGCACGTTTCAATCTCACATTTGTAGATGCAATTTTCACTTTGTGAGCCACATGGTAGAGAAATTTGAGATGACACAATCAGGAAATAAAAAGGTGAACAAAATACATTTTCTTTCTATGTGTTGAAACATAACAGAAAATAGGTTGAGGCCGATTGTTAAAATACAGCTTTGATTATTTGGTTTAACATAGAGGAAACATGAATAATTTTGCATGCCGTTTTAACGCGGTAGGTTCTTTCCCTCCACTATTAAGCTCATGAACACTTAAAGGCACTATACCTACTGATTTTTTTAATGATTTTTAAAGTTACAAATAATGGAAGTTTGAAAAAATGATAGTTGTAGTCGAAACTCATTCCCAACTTTCCGAACACATTTCTAAAATCATGTTTCTTATTGGAGATGAGGTTATAAGCACATTCCACAACTGGCGGGGTCACTTTCAAGGGTCAACATCAAAGAAATGCAAGAAAACTACCCTGCAAACTCCTGAAATTGACAATAAATGCTTTATATTTAGATTTCCAGAAATGTCTGAGTTTGCAATATACTAATAAAGGAAAAAAGTAATTTCATTCCAGTACTGGCAAAAAAATCAGGTATTGTCCCTTTAATAACATTCAATAACATTCACTACCTTTGTATCAGAGCCATGAACACTTAATAACTCTGTATCAGACTAATGTAAACTGAATAACCTGTCCATTTGCACTATGTGGTATGCCCACACTCACATTTGCTGCTAATGTGTAATTCACCATTAATGCTGCTGTCTCGTATTGTGTTAAAATACTTTTTATTAGATTTTCTTTATATCTTATTCTATTTTTATGCATGCCTTATAGTTATATATATTTTATACCCTTTTTTCATTATTTATTATTTACCATTATTACAAGTTTATGTTCCTGAGAACACCGAAGAAAATCCCTAGTCTGTGAAACCTTCATTAACAATGGCAATACATTCTATTCTGATTCTACATAGGAATTGTCGAAAAGGAAGGGATAGTTTTGTTTCACAAATGAATAAGCTTAAAAGTTATCTAACGTTAATAAGTTTGGACTGACACGAACTAATTTCCGCGTCCTCGCAAAACTAACGTTCAAGACCCGACCAACTTTGCTTTAAAAGCGCTCCATATCGAGTTATATGTGTCGACGGAAAACCAACCGACGAGGCTACGCCATACACTTTACCAAAACAAAGAGTAAGACAACTTCAAAGTTCATCAAAAAAGAAACAGCGAGAAAACTTACACGTAAGGCCTCGTAAACCGCCGCTGTTGATTTATTGATACTTTCGAAAACTCACCGTCAAAAAGTCGACATCAAAGCAAAGAGGCACCATTTTAGCCGTCCATATTAATAAGACATTACTGTCAGGACTCATGTACATAGATGTTTCAAAAGAACTCGAGTAGATAAATGGTAAGAAAATAGGGGGAAAAGAGCTGTGACTTGGTGAGGTCCTGTCGCTGCCATAAGAGATGAGGTCATGTATAAAAAATACAGGGATGTCGTCATCGAAGCTACAGTCAAATGAACTCAATGGACTCCTTAAAGGCGCCGCGTGCACCCCTTGGCAAGGTAAACATTTCGGTAATATATTTCTGGGTATTCCAGAGATTCTAATGCTTGAATTTATTCTAACATGTTCCCTAATATGCTCTTTCCTGGTCCTGAATGTCCACAATCAGTCATGTAAAAAAAATGTTTGTTAAAGTTACACTTCAACATACTAGATGGCAGTAGTGAGCAACTGTTACTAGACTAGAGACGGGAGAAGAAGCAGACGCAAGTGACGTAAAGGCGAAAGAAAATTATCAAAACAGAGGCCGTAGTTGCTGTTGTTGTTGTTGTCCAGTACCAACTTGAAGGCTCTATTTATTATTTAATATCTTCGAAACAAGCGGTGAAAGCTTGCTGTGTTTATTTTTTGACGGGGTAACGCTAACCCCATCTGTTAACCCCATCATCATCAACAACATGGATGACAGTAAGGTAAGTTACGTTAGTTTAAAGGCTTTTGGCTAGCATTCAAATAGCCACACTCAAATGATGTTTTTTAGCGACATTGATGTTGGATATACTAGTTAATAGGCCTGCTAAACAAGACTGCAGTTTTATTATAATATCGCTAGACGTTAACATAGAGTTCGTATTAGCTAGCTACACCAGCAATGTTTTCTGACTAACGTTGAGTTGTGAAATCAAATGTGAAGAACAGTGATGCTTATGATGTCTCGTAGATAATGGCCGGTAAAGTGAAGAAACCGGGTAAACGTGGCCGAAAACCTGCCAAGATTGACCTTAAAGCCAAACTGGAGCGCAGCCGCCAGAGTGCTCGTGAATGCAGGGCGAGGAAGAAGCTGCGGTACCAGTACCTGGAGGAGCTTGTGTCCAGCAAAGAAAGGGCCATCTGTGCCTTACGGGAGGAGTTGGAAATGGTAAGCAAGTGCTTTAATACATCATGATATATGTCTGTCTTAATGCACTGACAATGTAATCCATATGTTTCAGTACAAACAGTGGTGTTCAGCCATGGACCAGGGGAAGATACCTTCTGAGATTAAGGCCTTGCTCACAGGCGATGACCAGAAAATTCCTCAAAATGGAAGCGGCACAAAAGCATCAAAGAACAGCAAAAATAACAGCAACAGTGGATAAGCTTAACGCTGAAATGGCGATTAGACCAAGACAGAGACTGCAAACCCACGGCAATAACATGCAGCGTTTACCATTACAAACGAAACAATGATACTTGTATCTCACAATATTCTTACAATTACAATAGTCTTACCGATTATGAACGAGACTAAAAATTCAAATTTCAAATTAGATCAGCCAAGTTTGGTGTATTTTTGTATGCTAGAGTGTTGTATTTAGTAAAACAATGCTTTATAATTTGCACTTGATTAACTCGATGTCTAAAATATATTTCTTTTTGGCAAATTTATAAATATTTCAATGGGCATGTATTTATTTCTTTGGGGAGATATGTGGCTTATCAGCTCCAGTAGTTGTCATATGTGTACAAATGTATAATGTGTATCAATGTTGATAAATTGCTTGAACATGTAGAGATGCAACAGTCTTGAATTAGTTTCTAGATTTTTTATTATTATTAATTTATTAAGTATAAAACAGACCTTTTAAAACAGCTCACAAAAAGAGACACGCGGCCCACATACATGTTTTGTACAATGTGCAAATGATATTACACATGCAAACGCGACAGTGGCACAGATGAGCGGGTTGTCTCATGACCAGAAGATCTTGCAGATGCACACTGTCGTGTCCTTGGGCAAGACACTTCACCCTCCTTACCTAGCGCTTTGAGTACCTTCTTTTGGTAGAAAACGCTATATAAAAATAGTAATAAATATATATATATAGCACACAACATAATGCTATCTTGACTGGTATTTGCACTGGCTCCAGACTCCCAAGGGTTTTGAAACTATTTCTAAATCTGAATACCCCATGCCCGTTCCACACTGTTATGTTGTTTTGATAGAATGTACAAAGTTTAAATTTGTCAATAAAACCAAAAGACATTATTTTTGCTTTCTATCATATAAAGGTTTTTCTTAATGAAATTCATCTGGCTTGTTTTGTTTTATTTATGCACATTTTAAGTAATCTGTTGCAATCTCTTAACACATCCTTGATATGTAGTGCATCCAGTATAGTAATGGGTTACCATTATGCATTGTGATATTTAAGGAAAGAAAGAGCATATTTTTCAAAACAAAATTAGAAAATTAGAGTGAATATATTAAATTTAATCTCTTAATACCATTCCGCCATCATACACACGAATGTGGGTGTTCTGCTATGTAAATATTTGAATAATCTTGGAGGTACGAAAACACATTTCCCTGTGTGACTGCATGTGACAAATAAACCTTATATTATTTCTTCACTTGACTGAAATATCAGATATATTATGTCCCACATTTAAAGTAAATTCAATATAGCAGTTTTACAATTCTGTTTCGTTATTTTGAGCAATGTACAATTGTTGAAATATGACTAGAAGCCACAAATACGTATCACTTGTCACGTGTTACAGTAGCAAATCTGGTATGTGCACACAATAACACTAACATATGCATCTACTCCATTTACAAAATCAATGTTTATAGCCCACCATCAACATATAGCACATAACAAACAGAAACATGGTGTTGCTTTTCAATGTGTATGGTATGGGTGCCACACGGGCCAGAAGCCCTTTTTACACATTGGGAACATTCTGTATATGTATCAGAACAAAGCTATCACACAGTCTTTAGGCTGCCCATAAACCAGTTGTAGTAGTGTGTATGTCATTAAATTCATTACACCAGTGTTTCCCAACCAATGGCCTGGCACATAAATGTGCAGTGACAAATCATCAGGAGTGCCATGGAAGATTATCTAACATCACCTGATTATAAGTGCCAAACAGCCCAGGTTTTACACCGAGTAGGTAAATTGAGACTAGATTGTCATTATAATTCAATAAATATACTTTTTGTCTTTGGTGGTGTGCCTTGTGATTTTTCTAATGTAAAATATGTGCCATAGCTAAAAAAAGGTTTGGAAACACTGTTACACCAATGTCAACGTCGGTTATTACGACTTTATACAAAGGTATTTGGAGGATTGCAATTGGTAGGCCATGCTACTTTTTTATCTTTTACCTCTCGATCCAATGATTCATGAGCAGAGTCCTTGGTGACAGTCTTGGCCTGCACTGGGATGTCCACCACACCAATATAGTTTTTTTTAGCCATTCGAGAACTAGCGGTGATAGTGTAGGCATTACTACGATAGCATTTCATTGAAGACATACAGAAGGTTTCCCTCATGCCTCTTCTAAAGTTTGCATTATACACGGAGTATAAGGTTGGCTTAGCTGCTGTGGAGCTGAAGGAAACCCAGATAAGTGTTGCAAAGAACAGTAACCTTTGTCTGTTAGTGCTGTTTGAGTCAATAGGATGCCACATCTGGGCGACATAAAAAGGGGTCCATGAGAGGAAGAAAACTGAATTGAGCATTAGAAACATCTTGATAGTCTTGACTTTAGTCCGTGGGACAATATTCATTGTTCTGCGCACTGTGTGGCCATCAGCGCTAATCCTCCAAATGTATCGAATAACTCTCTGGTAGAAGAACACTATTAGTGCCACAGGAACCATAAAACATAACAGAAGGTGAAGCACAGCATAGGCTATCCCTGCCCAGCTGAGGGGAAGGAAAAAATCACAGTAACTCGTACTACTATTTGCTGCAGTGAAGCCATAGAAAAGAACACAGGGAGCTACAAAGACTGCTCCAAACAGCCACGAGGCCAGGATCATCTTCTTGGCTTTCTCCCTTGAAACCTTAAAGCTGAGAGGGTAGACAATTGTGTAGAAGCGGTCGACAGAAATAGAAAGCAGTACATACACCTGAACACCTGGGCAAAGGTGCTGCAAATACCGCACAAGTTTGCAAACAACTGCGCTAAGTGGCCATTGTCCTGAGGCCACCTGCAAGAGGCCAAAAGGGGCACAGCCTAGGCTCATGAGGAGGTCAGCACATGCCATGGACACTACAAAGTAGTTGGTGGTGGACTGAGTTCTTCTGCTCCTGTGGATGACCAGACAGACTAGGGCATTTCCCAAAATAGACACCAGCCATATAATGCCAAACACAACACCTAAGATGGCCACCTCTCCAAAAGTCAGCTCACTGTCATCAAAGGTTGCATTGGGTCGGCTGGTCACTGGCGATTCGATGCTGCTGATAGGGGTTGTGGCAAAGGTGGCCTGGACACTGGAGTTATCCTTTTCAGAGAAGTTATATGACATGTAAGATGAAAAGGCCGGTGAATAAATGGAAGGATTGATAATTGAGTGTGATGGCTTAGAATACACCATGGTTGTATTACTCCAATTGTGAACATCTGTGAAGACAAAAAAGTTGCAATTGATTAGCATGAATAAATGAATAGTAGTCCTACAGGAAATTGGCATTACAACTAGCCTTTATATATTCATACTTGAATCCATAAATGTATATAACACATCCTGTTTTTGACTAGAGTTCTATCTTATTTCTTATTCAGTGTGTACATAAGAGATGTCTATATGTTTTTTTTATTGGTATGACTCTGTGGTGGCCTCTGCTGTCCTCTACGCTGTGGTCTGCTGGGCCCCGAGCAGCACTGAGCTGGACAGGAAGAGACTGAACAGGCTGGTCAGGAGGGCCAGCTCTGTCTTGGGCTGCCCACTGGACTCTGTGGAGGAGGTGAGTGAGAGGAGGGTGTTGGCCAAGTTCACATCCATCATGGACAACACCTCTCTATTTCAGTATTATTACTAATGTTTGCAAACCTTTTTCTCTTCTTGATGGCTTATTTCCTGACTTTTTGCACCCACCTGTGTGATCCTGTCCTAAGAGCTGTTGTAACAAGTAAACGTCT
>OMNZ01022332.1:0-10457 GCA_900303255.1 Lesueurigobius sanzi | reverse complement strand
GAATTCCTTTAGTTGATACTTTTTGGCTGCCCTCTAGTGGCTGGAGTGAGCATTTTAGTTATTTCTTTAAACACCCATAACTCCTGACAGGAATGGGCTCGAGACTTACTTTTTTTTTTGGCATGCACAGAAATGTATGCTCTACACGTTTGTGTTTTATGTGAATGATGTGAGTCAAACTGTGAAGGCCCCCTGCAGTGCCTCTGACGACCCCTAGGGACAACACTGGGCTACTGTAACATTTTACCCAATAATTAGAATAAAATACAAGCTCCCTGGAGATGTGGACTGGGCAAACAAATTTAAATAGGTTAGGTCCTCATCCAAATACATTCCCACTGCACAAAAATAGCATTATCTGTGTCTAGCTGGTCATAGGAGCATGTTTTGTATTGCTGGCAGCAGTAAGTTACACACTGTACCTTTAAGCTGAAACACTGCAGGTGAACAGGGGAAACGATTCAATTGTGTGACAGTATATTCGTGGGTATGGGGACGTGCCACTATATTAGGGGTCTATCTCACTGGCCTGGAGATTAGTTCGCGACTTGGCTGCAATTAATCTTCACAATAAGGGATTAAATTATGATTCAATAGAATCAATGCAATACTAATTCAATTCATAGAATTACAGGTCACAAGTTTATGTACCCTTTTAATCGAATATGAATGATAACACAAAAATCTTTTTTCCACTCATGGTTAGTTTGTGTGAAGCCATTTATTGTCAAAAAACCTGTTTACACTTTTCAACTAGAAATTAGTCCCTGATCTAAAGTTTACATATTGTGCATCTTGAAACAAACATAATTAGATAAGAGTCCTGTATTTCCGCTGAAGTTTTTCTTTGCTCCTGAACAGTTTTCCTGGCAGTTGTTGAAGGTCATGTAAACGTTGCATCAGGGACATTTGAGTAGTTTCGGTTTCATTATGATTTCAAAAGAGTAAACTCAGTTCTTTGACAATAAATGGCTTCACACAAACCACTAACCATGAGTGGATAAAAGATTTTATGTCATCATTCATACTCTATGAAAAATGGCCAAAAGATTAAAAGAATCAGGATCAGATCTTTATTGCCATTGTCAATGAAAGGAATTTTCTTTGGTGTACTCGTGCAACATGAGATATAAACTTGTAATAATGATAAATAATAAGCTATGAAAACAAGAATTATAAAACTATAAGAGCATGCATAAACATATTAAAACAGCAAATTAACACAACACAAAGACAGCAGCGTAAATTGGTGAATTTACAGATGTAAATTAGCAGCAGTGTGAGTGTGGACATACCACAGAGTGTGTGGAACAGGTTATTCAGTTTATACAGAAGTATATAGCAGAGGCAAGAAGTTCTTCTTGTGAAAGGAGATTCTGCTCCGGATGAATCGCAACCTCCTCCCTGAGGGGAGATAGTCAAACAGTTTGTGTCCAGGGTGGGAAGGGTCAGCTGGGTATGTAAATTAAAAGGGTATGTAAACTATTGAGCACAACTGTATATACATTATGTTAAACAACTCTTCAAAAACAGACCTGGAGCAGTAGTTCCCTTCATCCACAGTTTTGAATGAATCCTGTTTGCGTTGGTCGGTTCATGTTGACTTCTACAGCTTCTTCCCTCAGTAATGAGGTGATCACCCTGAGGGGGTATGTCACATTTCTAATCTGGTTTAGTAAGCATTGTGAGGTTGGGGATAGAGGAGAAGGGAGCAGCTCAACTTGATGAAAAGAAATGGGTAAACAACAACAGCAAAAAACAAAATATAAAGACATAAGACCACAATAATCCTAGGGAAGTTCCGAGTCTCATGGGGGAACTTATTGTGATATTCATTCATTTGTTTCATCAAAGCTGGACTACTGTGACTCCCTCCTGCTAGGATGTCCAAAAAGCTCTCCTAGAGGCTTCCAACTCCAGAATATTAACAGGGACTAAAAGAAGAGCGCACATAACTCCAGTGCTTCTCATTGAGTTTAGAATTAAATTAAAAATCCTCCTCCTCACATAAGGCTATAAAAGGGAAGGCTCCGATCTATCTCCAAGAAATTATTGTGCCATATCAGCCAATCAGAGCACAATTTAAAAGCACAATAAAAAGAGCCTTTAGCTTCAGGCTCCTTTTCTATGGAATCAACTTCTGTCTCAAGTTAAAAAGCAGACACATTCCCCATTTTTAAGACTAGGCTCAAAAAGTTTCTTTTGGATGCTGGGGGAAGTACAGTACATTGAGCCCCATCCTCTTGCTTTCCTTACTGTATAAATTATGTTGCAATATTTAGTTCTACTTTTACGTTTAGTCTGTTCATTGCTATTCACATTGTGTCCTTTTTCTCTGTCCCACCCCTGTCCATCTGCGGATGGGGAGTGGTAGCTCCCTGGCTGTCGAGGATCTGGTGGACTGTGAACTCAGGATTGAACAACAGCCGTCGGCGTAGAGACGCCACAGGGCCTGGCGGCGGTGGCCTCTGCAGCTCTGACTGGACACAGCTACGGGACTTGTCGGCCTGGGAACCATCTGGCCCATCCGTCCATAGGAGTGGATCCCTTCCCCAATGTGGTTTCTCCTTGAGGTTTCTGCGGTTTTGTCTCACGTGGTTTTCCTGAGTTTTTCTTTGCTGCGGGGGAGGGTCTAAGGATGTGGGAGGGTCCAAGGATGTGGGAAACCCCAGGCTGACATTTCATTGTTTGATGTTTGATATTGACTTGTTTTGTGTTTGCACCGACTTCCGAGATGACTCCTGTTGGGCGTTACAAAAATTGATTGATTGATTGATATGTATATTTATAAACTGCAGTTTAATATGTATATTGTACGCAACAGCAGAGATGTGAGTGTGGCAAACATTTTCTATAAATTATACAATGCTCATAAACAAATGCACCCAAACACACATTTTTTCTGTGTTTTTTTTTTTTTTTTCATTTTAATATTAATTGGATCACCCTGTAATTTTGTTTTGTCGCTTCTTTGTTGGTTTCAGCAGCAGCAGTTGACGTACTGTATGCGTTGGTGTGACCCTAGACCAGGCATCACCAACCTTTTTTCAGCCGAGGGCAACTTCAAGGGTATTAAGTTGTTCAAGGGCTACCAGGTAAAATCAAATCCCTTAAGACTTAAGACTTAAACATAGTGTTTACTTATAGGATATTGAAAATATTATATCAAAATATCTTGATTTTAAACTCACACTGAATCACAAGAGAAATAACTATATTTTAAGAATCAGATGCAAGAAAATGAAGTGTTTTACAAAAGTCTCAAGGGCTACTGGGGATGCCCCAAAGGGCACCACGTTGGTGACCCCTGCCCTCGACGGTGTGGTGCATTAAAAAGTCAGGGTGTAGTTTGAACCAGATGAGTGACCCGGCTCCCCTGAGCTACAGTAATTGAGTTTGTAAACGCTGTGTATAATATGCACTGTATGGTGTGTTGAAAAGGCCAGGTCCATGTCTCACCTTTATTTTCTCGCCATTATCCAAGTTTAGTTATAACCAAACAGGTGCAGTGTCGGTGATATAGATGTAATAGCGGTGTCTCAATTGACATTATTCATTTCATTTGTGCATTTTTTCCAATTTTCCTTCTCTTTGAATAGAAGTTGTGTGTTACTAGTGCAGAAACATGTCGTAAGCATCATGTATTACAGTAACAAGAAGGATAACACTGGAATAGTATACATTCTAAAAAAGAAAGAGTAAATATATATAATAAGAGATGTAGGACCACAAATCAATTGTGTAAGAATTGTGTGAGTGTGTTGAAATGGAGGGGGTTCTATTGATGCACATTGCAGGGACGTTGATGGTATTCTGTGTAGATGTGATCAGATTGATTTTCCATTGAGGTACACTGATATTACTTTTTGATTTCCAATTAGTGAGTATTGTTTTCTTGGCGATGGTTAGGGCCACAAGCAGAGGTTTAGTGTGTGATGGAGTGAGATTGATGAGATATCTCCAAGGAGACAAAGTGAGGGGGGCAGTGGGATGTGGCAGTCGAGGGGGACAGAGAGTGATTCAGTCACCTGCCTCCAGAAGAGGAAGACAGGTGAGAAGAACCATAGGAAGTGAAAGGAATTGTTGCTTATGTTTTTACATATGGCGGAGTTTCTGAGCTGTGAGATGAGTTCTGTGTATTATTTTGTATTGTATCAGTTGCAGATTTTTCATTTTTAGTCATATTGAATGCTATTGCATATCTGAATCCAGAAGTTGGCATCAGCAGCCAGTGTGAGATCTTGTTCCCATTTCTGGTGTGGTATGGACATTGTTTTGTCAGAGTTCGTTATTATTTTGTATATTCTTTTGGTACATATTTTTTCCCCCATGTTTGATGATGAATAATGCTAAAGATGGAGGGAGGGAGGTCAAGGTTAATGTTTCTGGTTTTATAAGCTGATGAAATAGAAGATTGTAACTGTAAGTATTCTAAATATTGTGTGCTCCTGATGCCTGGTGCCTTTCTCTGCCCATGTGCGGAAAGGTAAATCTTTTTTGTTCATTTGAAGGTCTGGGTTATTCCAAATGGGTGTGAGAGTAGATGGTGCTAGAATAGTGTTTGGAATTTTGTGGAATTCGTGGAGTCAGAGTTGAGGATATGGTTGAGATTTCGAAACATGAATGACGTTTGATTGAATTATTAAGAAAGGGTACATCTGAAAGTTGGATGCTGTGACAAAATGCTTGTTCGATGTCCCCCCAGGTGCTGTCAGATGGGCCGGCGTGAGTCCATTTGAATATGTACTGTAATTGGGTTGAGTGAATAATGGAAAAAAATTGGCGCAGTGAGACCTCCTTGTGGTTTAGGTTTTTGAAGGATGGCAAGTTTGATCCGAGATTTGAACCAGGATTGAATGGGAGGAGATGGTATCATAGAGAACAGGTAGGTAACTTTTGGGAGAATAACGGGAGATTTTTCCAACAGTTGTCTGTTATTGTTTTGAGAAGAGGGGTGAAATTTAGACAGAACAGCTCTGACAGCCTGTTGAATGGATTTTGAAAGTTTTAGCTTCATGATAGACAGGCTGGAGCTTTACACTTTTTCCCCCCCTTTCTTTTAGACCTGTGGTTCCCAACCTTTTCTCCTAAACCCCCCCTGCTCAGACTGGAAACAGGCGGGGCACACCAGTTTATTTCAAACCAATAAAAAGAATCGAATGTCTTCTGCACATGCTGTCCTCTCTTAGTCATGCTGGCTCATTTTCGTCTATTTCATTTACTCAAATATCTCTTAAGGCCAGACTATGTTCAGGGTAGGGCTGGGCGATGTGGCCAAAAAATCTCATCACGATTTTCTTTAGTTTGAATCACGATTTCGATTTTATCACAATTCATATGTAAATTTTCTTTTAAAGGCGACTGAAAACATCTGCATCTTGTGGGGTTTACGCCTGTTTTAGTCCTTGTTTCGGTTTTGACATGCTTCCCTCATGATTTAGTCCTGGTTTAGACCTGATTTAGACCCAGTTTTCTCTTGGTTTATTTCTGATTGAGTCCTTGGGTTTCGTCCTGGTTTACTCCAGGGTAATCATTTAGTCCTTTTTAGTTTGGTCCTGGTTTAGACCTTGATTTCAGTCTCTGCTTTAGTCTGGTTTACTTCTTGGTTTAGTCCCAGTTTAATCCAGATTCAGTCCGTGATATTGTCTGATTTTGGACCAGGTTTAGACCTAGTTTTCTCCTGGTTTAGTCCTAACAGTAGAAACAGTGAGTGGAGATGAGTATTTGAGCTCAGAGCTGCGTTTAACATAAAAACACTGAATCATGATATGACGATGTTACCAAAAAAGCAGATTGTCATGGAGACCAGATCACGATTCGACTTTTATCACATCGCCCAGCCCTAGCTCAGGGCTCCCCTGCAGTTCCACCCAACACACCAATAGAATATGTTTATTTAAAATCATTTCTTGTATTTTATTCTATTTACAGAAAGAAACATTACACTGTAGCTTTAAGAAATGAAGTTATTCATTGTGTAAATAAAATTATATTTTTACTCAATTTATTCATGAGCACTCTTATTGACAAAGGAAATAATTTAAAACAAATTCTGGAAAAAAAAATACATTTTCTTAAGCAGTAACACCTAATATGCTGTATTTGACAGTGTTTTTGAATGAATGGAATGGAGAAAATGATGAGGACAAGTAAAATGCAGAGAAATAAGCTTCTCACACAGAGGACGTCGAGTCAAAAAAGAATAATCTTTTATTTAACAAAATGTACAACAGAAAGGTGAATTGCTCTACTTTGTCCATCACAGAAGCGTCACAAACCTCTACAGCTCAAACACAGGCAAATCCTACTCACACCAAACATTCGGCTACGTCCTACAGTGAAATGTCCCGAGACGCATCGACACCGACACAGCGCCTCAGACCAACGACCGGGATATTCTGCTTCCTCACATTTGACATCGCTGTGGGTCTCTACATTTGGATCATTTGGTAGAGTTAACAGGCTGCGTTCAACGTTCTAAAGAGACTACAGTTTCAAATGAAGGTGTCGGGCAGCTGAGAATTCTGTGCTGGTAACTATGGCAACTGTCAAAGTGCAGATTTCTAGTCTTCGTTTGTTGGTTATTTCTCTGTAGTTCCTGGGCCAAAAACTGTCACAAAGTTCAATGCCTTCACTGTCAGCACATATGAACTAAGGTCTAATGATTTTCTCATAAAGGTGTCCAAAAGTCAATATTCAAAAACATGTGCGTGATGTTGGCCAAAGGACTTTCAGCCGTAAGAATAACAGCTTTGTGTATCACATCATGATGATCAGGGAACACATTTGGACAGTTTCTTTTGGGAAATTTCTATTAAAAACTCTCTCCCATAGATACAGTCGGCAACGCCTCATACTAGGGGGCGTGGCCTAGATAGGGGGGTGGAAGATGGTTATGGCAATCACCATTTTTCACTCTTTTTGTGTATTTTCTGGCAGACTAGAAGCATATTTAACACATAAATAAAGTCAAGTCCTAATGAATATTTTGACTCAGTCTTGCATCAAAAAATTGAGCAGATTGTCCAGGAGAAGTGAAAAACTGGCACTCGAATCTAGCTGCTAGCATGTAACATGAAGCTAGCATTAGCATTATGGTAAATTGGGTCGTTGAACCCCTTTGTTCCTCTTCAGGTCTCTATAGACCTTTCTCAGTCATGTGACTTGGAATGGAACGCCGGCCTGTTGGTTGGCATTCCGCTGATTTGCTCCACCCGCTACATGTTATTAGCTGTTCTTTACAATGGCGTTACCGGTCTTGATGCTCTCCAAGACGGTTCAGCACTTGAGTGGTCAGGTCAGACAACGATATCTGAACAAATGCTCGTTTGTCGGAGCTCAGGAACCGTCATGTGACTTTTGCTGCCCACCAATGGTCAGAACATAGAGATATACAATGTTTTGATTTGAATTTCTTGTAGCAACCCATTGTTGCAACATAAGTTCCGCTGGCTGATGATGTCAGCTGAGAAAGGTCTATACCTTTACTTGGTTGAACATACATCCATAATTCAGCATTTGCTAAGGTTAAGGGTACTAAAGCCATCCTTCGATGCCGCTGGGGCGACCCGTCAGGAGCAGTGGGCAGCTGTGGAGCAGTTAGAAAGATGATCTATTGTGCTTTGTTTTCCCGCTCACCGTATCTTCCGACGGGACAGACGTTTGTGGCAGTTCACAAAGTTGCCGTCTGTATAGAGTTGTATTAGCACCTGCTTCAACTGAAATAGAATTTTATAACGTGAACGCAACCTATTACTAAGTTGTTTGGCTTCACGGACCTCGTTGTTACAAATAAACAACAAACAAGGGCCAGCTCCTGCAAAGTTACATTTGTATGGTTTTGGGTTAGATAAATTTGAATTCTTTTATCAAAAGCTTGGATATTGTTTTAATTTGTACATGCTCCACTTTTTTATTTAACCTTTCCAGGCTTCACGCAGGTAGCAGCTTTTGATTTGGGAACATGCAAACTCAATCGACAGCACAGTTGGATATTTAACACTTGCCAAACCTACAATGTGATAGCTATAGCATAAAGTCCATCCCTATATTATCCGAGCGGCTGTGGCAGTTATCGATGCGTCTGCCATAAATAATATGAAGTCAACTTCATCACTAGTTCACTTATATAACTGCTGGTGAATAAGTTGGTTTTCAGAAAGTTAATGATCTCTACAGTCAGTCAGCGCTGGTGCAAATGGAACGAGGAAGTCGTGTTTTGGTGACTTTGACCAGTGGCACCAAAGGCCTAGTGTTTTTATGATACGTCAGGTCGGCGCGTCACTCTGAGCTCAGCGCTGGGCTATTCTCCCAAAGGACACTGCAAGCTCCTAAAAGGGTCAAGACTGGTGAGCAAATGTTCTGAGCAACTTTCAACTATTGCCTGAAAAAGTAGAACAGCCCTACGTTACACAGCAAAATAATGATACATTGGGAAGTTAAGATTCTTTACTTGGCAAGAGGACGGTGCGACACTGCAGCTGAAAAGGCAAGCATTTGAAATGGAGTGGTATCAATTTGAAACATGAGGTTTTCTGACATTTTACGTTTAGAATAGATACAACCATTATTAAATGGTTTTATTTTGTTGATATATTAGTCAGGGATGAAAGCAAAATATCAATACTTTGAAACTGGAGCCAGTATCGAAAGTATCAATACTTTCATTTAGTTAAATGAAATTTATTGAATTGAGAGATTGAGTTTTTTTTTTGTTTTTCTGCCCATTTTTAAATGTTAGATTAGTTTTTGGTTGATTTAAATGACTTTTACTAACTCCTTATCAATCAGTTTAAGGCGGTAAGTGAGCAACATGACCGTTTGGGGTAATTTTCCTAGTTTCAATGCAAAATTCGAGACAAAATATTGCTTGATATCGGATCGAATCCAAAACGACTAGTACCGCCCATCCCAAATATTAGTTACAAAGATTTGTTCAGAGGGGATTTTGAATATATTTGTGTAGTTTTTGAATAAACTAGTTATTAGTGAATATTTAAAAGGTGAAATTTTCATTTTGAATGCAAAACAATGAAAACACTGAAAATTTAGTGACTGAAGTTTGGACAAAACAAATCATGTCTTTTCAGAGTTAAAAAAGCTCAAAGCGTAAAACTCAAAGACATTCCAAATTCACAATGTGACGACACAAAAAATCTTCAAGCTTGAGTGATACAGAATCTTACGTTTGGACAGGTCATTTTACTTGTTTCGTGAGCGTAAACCCGACCTGACGTACCCACGTCTCTCACACTGCCCCCTGCAGCTCGGGGCCACTCAGTGCAACGCAGCAGGCGCAGAGAGGGTCAAGTCCGATGGTAGAAAAACCGCGAGCCTCCGTGACCGGCGACTGTCCCGAATAGGTCTACTTCTTCATTTTCATGTCGGCCTCCATGGCACTGCGGCGCCCTCGAGTGCCCCCGTCCTGCAGCAGAGACACGGGACAGCAAACAACGTGGATTAGGAGCAGGAAATGTTTACAAACAAGTACTTTGGAATATTTCAATTGACGTGGGGATCTTCACAAAACACATGTTGACGACTCAAAAGCTTGGTTTGGCAAATGAGAAAATAAAAGTATGGTTGAAAGAAAGGTAAATAAGGTTAAGTCATGCAAAAAGAAGACAAATCACTGAAATTAAAAGGCACATACGGCTTAGTTAACAGTGTGTCGAGGCAGATACTCCTTTACCGCCACAAACCAAGAATAAGTGAGCCCTTCCACACATACACTGTCCTCTGGAGTTTAAAACATCCAGCCTCATTTTCCCATAAGAGCAGAACGGGAAAGCCCATAAGGTAAGCAAAGAGGGTGCTGTGGTGACCACTTGCCCGTTTTGGCCAGGAAACTACCATATTTTACCCCTCTTTTCCCGCCGAAACCTCACTCTGGTGAATCAATAAATTGGTGAGCGCCATCAGTTGTGCTTAGTGCCAGCACTAAGTTCCTGGGTGTGCACATCACAGAGAGGTTCTCCTGGACCATGCACACCACATCACTGGTCAAGAAAAGTAATCAGCGTCTACTTTCTCCGCAAGTTGAGAAGAGCCAGAGTCCCAGCCTCCGTTATGTCCAACTTCTACAGAGGGACTATAGAGAGCATCCTGACCAGCTCCATCACTGTGTGGCACGGCACCAGCACTGCCTCCTGTCGAAGGAGCCTCCAGCGCATCGTGAGAGCAGCGGAGAAGATCTGTGGAGCCCCTCTCCCCTCTATTAAGGACATGTACTCCACCCGTCTCACCCGCAAAGCCATCAAACTCGCCAGGGACCCTTCGCACCCATCACACAGTCTCTTCAGGGTGATGCCTTCAGGGAGGAGACTGCGGAATCTACGGGTCAGTTCCAGTCGACTGAGGAACAGTTTCGTACACAGGGCCATCGGGAAGCTGAACTCCCTCCCCTCCCTCCCTCCCCTCTTTCCCCTCCCCCGCTCCACAATCAAGGATGAGAGAAA
>OMNZ01022323.1:2486-13309 GCA_900303255.1 Lesueurigobius sanzi | reverse complement strand
CTGCAGGTTAATGGGGGGGGGGGGGGATGTATTGAGTGATGTCAATATGAAACTTTTACTGTATATTACTGACATAAATATGAGAAGATAAGTTTTTCATTTTATGTTCTCATATAAAAGTTAGGTATTTTATGCATGGAAATGGCCAAAATTGCTTATATTCTTGTCGACGAAATCTATACAACAGAGCCAGGTTTAAATATATGGCTTTATTTTGTTGATATATTATAGTTACAAAGATTTGGTCAGAGGGGATTTGAAATGTTTAGCTTTTGAATAAACTAGGTATTAGTGAATACATCTGTAATCCCGGTTTTTGGGGGCTTGAAAACCAAATAAATCAGGTTATGGGTTAAATATTGCAACATCCATCTGAACAAACCTTAAGAATATTGTTTACTACAAGACAGGAAAGTTTGGCCGCTAAAGTGGTGATGTAGTCTGGACATTGAAGTTACAATTTCCCATATAGTTCTATGGAGAAAGTTGATTCAGTGCATTAATTACACTCCTTATTGTAAATGTCCATGTAAAAGTTTATATGTTGAGAGATTAAACTGGCCCAAAATCTAAATATTGACAAATTGAACTGTCTCCCCTTAAATGAAGTACCACAAGTCGTACAAAACTCATTGACTCATTGTCAGTGTAGTTTAGCTGCAGTGCTCCACCTCTTCCTCCTTGTTGTGTGTGCTGCTCAGTATGATCTTCCTTTAAAGCACATAAGCGTCAGATAAGATAAGATAGGATAAAAGTGAACCATGCCGTTTGTTGTTTATTTGTTAAAGTAACATATCCCTTAACACTCCCACACATCTTTAATCCAACAAAAATGCCTTTAATGTGACACAGATTGATGACAGTACACTTTGTGAGTGCACACATACAAAGTACAAAGACCGAAAATACGTATGAGGCTGTGAAAATAAAATGTTTTCTTTGACAATATCAAAACCTCTATTAAGTGCGATGTGGCAACTGGTAACACAAATTGAGGCAGTAGACGTCAGGAAGCGAAAGAGTGATTCATCCATCAACATTCAACAACTAAATACAAAAGTTGCTGCAATCCCAAACGTGCACTTATTACGGGGAGGGCCACAGCCACAAAATGAATTCCACTGCTGTCATGTGTGTGTTAAATTATGACAGTACAATAAAATAAAACACTCCATCAAATACTGAATACAAAATTGCCTGTCACAGATGGAAATGGCGAGGGCAGAGGCAAAGACAATACAATCAATCAATCAATTCGGGTTTAAATCAAGTCTTTGGAGATTCTGCTCATCCCTCTTCCTGTCAGGCGTCCCAAGAAAGAAATCAGACAAGCCAGGTTGGAAGAAACCGTGGGTCTGCGCGGCGGCGTTAATAGCACTTGCTTTAGTTGTATCATATCAACAAAAAGGTCAGTAGATTTATTCACCATAAGGAATACAAAGGATCTGTCTTCCAAGGTGCGCAACCCAAAAGGAGATAAAAATTGGTTCAGTTACCTAACATCACCCCGCGGGGATTCTCCGATAAAGCACTAAAGTAATCTTCTTCTGAGGGCACTCGCAAAACAAAGAACATTCAGGTCTCTGTGATTGCATTTCGTCTGCGGCTCAAATGATATATTAATACAGTGGCCGCAAATGTGCTCTTTTTAACACAATTTCCTCGCCATGACTTACAGCGCTTCATAAATATCCTCCGCCCATATAAATTCATAAATGTGTCAAATTGTTGAAATACAATAAACCGCGCCATATTTCACCAAAAAGTCTTTGCTACTGAGGCTGGGTGAAAAAAAGGTCTGTGTTGCTGTCTCAAGTAAGTTAACTGAACTAGATATTGCAATGTTGCTTGCATTAAACAATAAAGAAATATGTACATAATACAAACTTATTTATTTATGAAATAATAAAATGTTTGTACATCCGTTCAGAATAATTGAAGATAAACTTATTGCACGGGTCTCTTTGCTGTTCTATGCTACCAACTTTGGGCCACAGACAATACACATTTGCAAATAACAATGTAGTTCAAGTTTTATACACAAAAAGACAGCCATTGTAGAAAAGCAAAACTGTCATCAGTGGTTCTCAACTGGTGGGTCCAGACCAAAAAGTGGGTCTCAGAACCTGATTCAGTGAGTTGTGAAGCTTTTCCCACAGATTTATTTCCTATGAAAAACAATTAAAATGCTGCTATTAAAATAACTGTTAAGTTATGTTGTTTATCTTTGATGAATAATCTGTAGAAAAACACAGTATTTTACATGATACTACTGCAAATAGTTTTATAGATTGGAATAGACAGTTGTGCTCAAAAGTGTACATACCCTGGCAGAATGTCAGTATGTACACTTGTGCAGTTCATAGAATATGAATGATAACAAAAACCTTTATTTCACTCATGGTTAGTGGTTGTGTGAAGCCATTCATTGTCAAAAAGTCTGTTTGTTTATGTTTTTTGACTTGAAACTAGCCAAAGGTCCCTGATAAAAAGTTTACATATTGTGCATCTTGAAACAGAGAGTCCAGTTTTGTCAGAGAGTCCTGTATTTCAGCTGAAGTGAGTTTTTCTTTGCTCCTGAACAATTTTCCTGGCAGTTGTTGAAAGTCATGTAAACGTTAGATCAGGGACATTTGAGTAGTTTATGTTTCATTATGATTTCAAAAGAGTAAACTCAGTTGGTAAACGCAAACAAGTGGAAAAAAGGTTTTTTTTGTGTTATCTATATTCTATGAAACTGGCCAAAAGGGTATGTAAACTTTTGAGCACACATGTATATTCTTATTTCAGCAAACTAAAAGTCCATGACTTCTAAAGGCACATCCTCCTCATTTCTAACAACCTCTGGGTCTATGACAGCCTGCAGAGCTTTGGCCGAGTCCTTATGTGCTTCCATAAACTTCTGCAAGTACTTGGATGTGTACAACCAATGATGCTTCAACACATCCTCCAGCTCAAACATTTTGGACTGACGCGCATTCATTTTCCTAAACCTCCTGAACAGTTTGTTTGCCGATTCATTCCCCTCACTGGCCCAGGCCCCGATGGACCCATCTCTCTCGATAATTTCCGGGACGTGGGCCAGGGTCTTGTGCAGGTAATTGGTTATCTTCCCGTTGTACCTATATTTGAAGGTGGAGGAGAGGAGGTCGGCAAATCTCTGGGAGTTGAAGCTGTATCGGCACAGCTGGTCGGGGCACTCCTTTGAGGGGCAGGTAGCTCTCCAGACGGGTTTCATCTGGATGTATATCCTCATGAGCTCCCTCAGGGCCTCCCTCCGCTCCTCTGTAGGCACCAGCTCGCACACGGCCTCTACAGACTCCTGGGTCATCAGCCTGCGGGCATAGTTCCCATTCATCCTCATTACAGGTTTGAGCCGCAGCTTCTTCCTCAGCTGTTTATCCAGGGCCGTCCTCCAGCTGCGCCGCTCCTCCCGACTGGGGTTGACTTTTGAATACACTTCCCCGATCTCATCCTGGAAGATTTTGTAGAACTCGGTGGCGTTGCCGATGTCGCAGTGCAGAGCGTCGAGCGTGGGTTGGGTCTCCATGAATGGCTTAGCGGAGACACCTTTGACCCTGTCCCGAAGCTCATCTACGGATTCTGAATAAGGGTTTTTTCTCCAGATTTCATAGCGCTCCAGGTTCTCCTCATGGCTACGAGTGACGGAGTGCAGAACCATATTTGCAGACGCCTCTGCCCGAGTGGAGTCGCAAAGTGTGCAGACATAAGTGGAGCCGGACGCCTCTAGCCCCTCCATCTCGCGCACCATCTTCTCATCGTAGCCCGTACCCCTGAAGTGAAAGCGGAACGACCGAGGAAGACCACCGATGGATAAGATCAATCTGCTTTCCTTCATGGCGTTGCGTTCTGCCACAATGGGCCCCAAGACAGCTGTAAGCGTTTCATGGTCGGACTCATCCACGAACATGAGGCAGAGGGGCTTACAAGACAGCTCCGAGTTTGGTTTGGGTTCAGTGAAGATGGTCACCTCCCTGTCACTCGTCACCAAAGCCACTGACATTACAGTGAAGGAGAAACGGACTGCTTTTTCGGGAAGAGCAGGCCCACCGCCGTGTTTCTCGCTGACATCACCCATGCCGTCGCACGACTCCTTGATCATGACAGTGAGGCCCGAGGTGCACTCGCTGTCATCCAGTCCACTGTCTTTCAGCCCCTCCATAATGTCCTCCTCGAGATCTTTGAGTGCCGACACCAGCGCCACATCATAGCGAAAGCGCCGAGTGATGGTGTCAGCCGGGGCGTCATCCAGCGCAGACGTCCATCCCGAGAGCCCGTTAATAATGCCCACGTTGCAAACCGGGGAGACATTCTTGAGAGCCGGCTGCCACTCAAAGTCATGGGAGCCGGGCAAGAGCTGCTTCTCTGCCGCTCGGAGGGAGTGCAGGGGCTGGAAGATCTGGCGCCCGCTGGTGGCTTTGACCGTGCGGTACATTTTGTGGTACTGGCTGCAGCTCAAGAAAGTGTTGACCCGAATGGCCAGGCAAACAGCAGGGTGCAGACTGAAGCCTCGGCCTGTGGAGAGAGGATGGGGGAAAAGTCCGTCAAAAAAGGCGTGTGTGTTCAGTGTGTAATAAAACATTTGTAATTATGAGTTTTCATACTTTCCTGTCAATCAATCAATCAATCAAAAGCGCTTTCACAATTTCTAAAACATTTCCAAACCTTTTCAAATCATTGGATATTCTTTTATAAGCATTACAGTGATAAGGTTTGCTGCAACAAATTGAGCCCTAACCGTAGCCAGACACAGGGACGGTGTGCATTGTTTCTATGGCAACTATTTAGGTGCTTATCCAGAACTGTTCAAATGATGAATGAAGCATTTCCCAGAGCATTACAAACTACCAAATATTGTGGAGTAACAAACGTACACCAAAATGCATCGAGTTTAATACAATATTGTGTTTTATCACACAATGAAATGAAATTCGTATTACAGTTTTAACCGCGGGAGCTCTATTCTTTTGCTTTGAGATAATCCAAGGTATCTTTTTGTGACATCCCACATTTGGATCCACAAATATGTTTAGATTTTAGCATCCCATTGCGAATATATCATTGTCAGAAGCCTGTGATTACAGAATCCAATATTTCCTAATTTCGAAATGTTATAAGGGGAAAAGGGGGTGAATCGTGATGCTGGCAAAAGTGATGTATTGGCCCGAGATGAAAACAGACAGCAGCTGGCTTCTATTCCCCAGAGAGGCCCATGCCGCTGTCTGTGTAATTTGCAGATACAAGCATGGCTGATGTTGTTTTGATTCTAACAGGCCCTTCACTAGAGTTGTTATTGTGCATTAAAGGGGGTGTGAGAAAGAGAGAGTGACAGACAGGCAGCGAGACAGCCACAGTGGGTAGAAAGAAAGAGAAGGGAGAAAGGCAGCTCAGAAAACGAGGCACGGACAACAATAAAATGCTATTCAATACATCAAAAAGTTTCTCATCTCATCAAAACTAGAAAGTTATTTCAGCTTCAGTGTTATTTGAAAGATTAACTTCTATTAAAAAAGAAATAATAATCTCATTTGCTCTCATTTGTATGTGTTTTGGTGATGTGAGGTTCATGACCGGATCAGCTCTTTAAGGTGAAGTGGATCTCTATAGTGAAAAGACAAGGATCCTTTATCATTCAATTTTCGACAGATTTACCCTGACGAAACTCAACACAAATGAAAGGTTTTTGCATTAAACGCTTGTCAGACAATTGTAGCCTCTTTTCATTCATAGTGGCACAAAATTTTATTCACAAACACGTTTTTCAAAGGGTAATTTTGGATAGATTTGAATAAAAAGAGTTTGACTTAAAGCTTCTGCTATATCATGAATTTAAATATAACATTGAGCAGGTCTTTTGAACAACTCTTTAAAATGAATGGGTCACAAATACTCGGGTCCCTGTATATGTAGCCCTTAAATCCCATCACTAATGTATTTTTTTTTTTCGTATTATGACTCTGATCTCACCTTGCATCAGGGCCTCCAGCTCATCCGCCTGTTTGTGCTCATTGCCAGATCGCAAAGCCAGCAGGAACAATGTGAGGCACACGGCTTTCACATCACCTCCTTCCTCTTTATCGGAGAATGCCTTCACCTGGTTCTTTAGCCCCTTCAGTCGATGCTTCTGCGCCCGTCGAGTTAGCGATAGCAGATGCTGCCGAGGTCTCCCCCCCTTATTGATTAGCAGGTAGTCCGCTTCTGACGGCTTCTCCTTCTGATCTCCCAGTTCGTGACCCAGACAATGTGTTTTAAATGAGTCCAGCCTTACATGCTCGCTGCAGCCTCGGGGGCAGAGCAGAGGCAGAGAATGCAGAGCTGATAAGAAGTTCTTGGCAGGTGAGGTGAGGTCATCGGAGGTACAGGATAAGTTGCAGGCCGGGCAGCGGGGCCCGAGCGCGTGAGTGTATTTGGTGATGCAGCTGCGGCAGAAGAGGTGCCCGCAGGGAGACTGGAGCGGGTCAGAGAGCAGGTGGTCACACACTGCGCAGGCAAAAGCGAAAAGGAAGTCAACCGGAAGGCCCTCGGAGACTAGCTTGGCACTCAGGTGGTCCCTCTGACAGTGGGTGATATTCCGCACCCATTCCTCTCTCTGGACACTGGATTTCTTACAGTCCCTGAGCACTGAGCTGTGGTTGCGTTCGCCAAATGGTTTCAAAACTCGCCTCTCACCAATTACAATGCTGTCACTGTACTCCCACCTGGTCCGTTTGGGCAAGCTGTGAGCCCGAGGGAGCCCTCTTTTCCTCTTCCTTCCAGTTCGTTGGAATGAATGCTTCCTGGGGGAACAGAGGTTGCAGGGGGAGGAGTGGGGCTTCCATTCAGGGACTCGGGTCTGGGAAAAGCTGCAAAAACCTCCTCCGCGCATGATCACCATCCAGCAGTGATGGCAGAAAGACAGAGGGTGCACTGATTCGATATCCTCAATCACGTCCACTTTAAAGACTTTGCGGATGACCTCTGGCCAGGTGGTGAACCGGCAGCCCATTTTACGGAGGCTAGTTCTGCTCACATCATCCAGATCACCTTGGACATCGTGCGCTGGGCCTTTGACTTTGCTCAGAGCTGTCCCACACAGGCGACACAGGTACCTGCGCAACAACGTTCAAAACTTAGGAAAAGACCAAATGATTCACCACAATTCAAGTCCTTGCATGCATGTTGACTTATTGAATGTTGATTTTGTGATAAAACTTTAACAAGACATCTAAGTTATGGTGTAGAGATGTATGCAAATGCAAGTACAATGTGTACTTTGTGAAATCCATGTACAAAATACGAACATTTGAAATGTGACATTATGTGCTATTCCTTTAAAGAGACTACAATATTTTTTACCTTTGTATTAATTTGTTTTCACACCTTGAACTGTATTTTATCTACTAGCATCTTGTAATTTAGAAAATGTAATAGCACTGAGGCCTATTTATCTGCTCCTGTCAGCTTCTCCAAATTATCTACGCAGATGGGTTTGTATACTAGATTTGCATTAGAAAAAATACTACTACTCCCACAAACTATTTCTTTTTTCTCTCTCTTTCATATTGCACTCTTAGCACACACACACACAGGGCTACACAGTATTTCCCAATTGTCTTTTACATGGAGCTGTCAGTATGATTACCTGAGGTGGTGCATGTGGGTGTCCATCTCCTGCAGCTTCTGATCCACCCTCCGGCCGGGCCCCTCCACGTTCTCCTTACTCTTCCCTCCGAGGCACAGTTTCATAACACTCCCCGCGCTCAGACCATTATCTATATTTGGAGGCGCAGGCAGAGAGTTCCCCGACAACTCCTCTTTATCTGAACGAGTCTCCACGGGCAGGGGGGCTTTCTCGATGGACCTCACCCTGAACAGTTTAAGCTTCCACTGAGAATACTCGGACTGGGGATGGGACAGCTCATCCGGCACGGAGGATCTGGGGCCGAGTGGCTCGTGGTCCCGGTCTGTCATCTTGGAGCTTATATTACTGATCCTGTATTAAAAAGAATAAAAGGACATTTAGAGCCAAAATCATTGCAGGTCCCTAATGGGTATTTGAGGTTTCCCCAGCACCTCCTTACAGCTAAGCCCAAGATGCAAGAAACACCACTTGATTTCTATTGACTCTTCACACTATTTTTCGACTGCGCCTCAGGCTCTGCTCTGACAAGAACATCCTGGTCATTGGAAAACACACCTCAACTAAGGCAGTGATTCTCAATTGGGATGGGATCAGATAGATTGCAATCACATTCCAGACTGTTATCATGTAATTTTCTCAGATGGATCAGGACTAGGTCCAAATGCCCTATATATTTTTTGGCTGATACACCTTTCAATTGACCAAAAATAACATACTCTTTTAATATTGTCACGATTTTTACAGATGAAAAAATAATGAAAACGTAGTTAATTTATGTTGATAGAGAAGACATGTGGGTAGGCCCAGTAATTACCAAGTAAAGAAAAGAAAAAAACATTTTTGATGGTTACCATATACCATTCCTACCTGCCCACTACCTCAATTGTAAACTATAGGATCTTTAGACTGTTATGTCTAGGGGCCACCTCTGGATTCTGACCCCAGCCACCTCCCCCAATTCAAATTGTATTAAATCTCTTAGAAAATATGGGCAGAATTTCCATTAATACACATATATATTTGCAACAACATGATAACATTTGTTCACTTTTCAATTCAAATTTTCTTAGTCTTAAAGATTTGGACCAGCCTTGATGGAACCCCTTGACCACCCCAATGAAAAAAGTATGGACGCGCCCCTGCCAGTAGCACTGACAAGCCTTACTTGTTGTAGGTTATATAATGTTAAATTCTGCTTCCACTGACTGAATATCAAACAATAAATAGATATAAAACAGATTAAAACAATACAAAAATAAATCTGATTAAAACAATAAATAAGAGTAAAACAGATTAAAACAATAAAGGTCTAAAGTAGGTCTAAACCAGGTCTAAACCAGGACTAAACTATGTTTAAACTAATGTATGTCTAGACCAGGACTAAACTAGGTCTAAACCAGGACTAAACCAAGACTTAGGGCCAACCACAGAGAAGGCCTGGTCCCCCCTGGTTTCAAGCCTCGCCCAGCCACCTCTACTACCATATATGTTAGGCTAAATGAAAAAGTGTTTTAGAAGTTCTTCCACAATCCACTTTTTGCTCCTGACCCACCAACCACCAATCATTGCTTTAGATTTGGCAGCCACTTTTGTCATTCAGCCGCTGGGCAAATCTGGCTACAGAAGCTGCCTGGAAGTTGCTCGTCACCGCTGAGTGTGAATGGATGAAGTGAATGAATAACGCAAAGAGATGTGTGTTTTGGGTGTCTTTAAAAGCTCAGTAAAAATATAAGTCATAACTATTTTAAATCCCCAAAAGGCTCAGGCCTGGAGTGCTGTGATATTAGCATTTAGATCTAGTGTGAAATGCATAAGACAAAAACTGGGAATCAATACCTCAACCAAAACCTTCATTTCAGTGCTACTTTTTTGCAGCCCTGCGTCTGCTAAATGGGAAAGTGGCTCCTTTTCAAGCTGTCAATCATTTTTATTAGTCTTTTTCTTGGCTCCGGATCGAATTGAAGCCCAGAGAATGAAGACACACTGGAATTTCATAATACGCCTATATTGACGCAAAGAAAACACCATATTGAGTAAGGGTCACAAAGAATGATTTTAAACACAACTGATTTTTATTTACAAGTCATTTTTCAGCCGACAAGTGCCCTGATATGGAGCGGCTGAGATCAATGATAACGCCGTGGCAGAACTTATTTCATCTCCTCCAATACTATCTCACTTCCATTATCAACTCAAACAATAAAGCACCGGCGCAATCTTACAAGAGTATTACATCTATTGTCAAAGCTTCCTATTGCTAAGCCACAGAGAGAGAAAAGGTCTTGTGAAATCTATCAAATACACAAAAAAGTGAATTCACTCAGGATAAGTAAACACTGTTGAGCATGTATTAACAAAGCTGTCCATGATGATTAGTTTTCAGACTGGCATGAAGGTGCAAGGGTTAATATAGCAATAGAAGCTGGGTGCTAGTCTCAAGCCCCAATGCTAATAATAGTCTACATCACTTCTATTTTGCTTTCACACTCTTTATCATTCACGTGCTAAATGTATACATGAGGCATTGTGACTGGAGTGTCCTGTCTAAGGACTAACACAGGCAGTATCCTATTCTTGGTTATAGAGATTGAACCACCCACCAATTAGTGGGTGATGTCTCAACCTGCTGAACACTGCTGTCAACATACAGTTGTTGTATTTTTAGCTCTTTACATGATAAGTTACTTTGGTGTTGAACAGCAAAGCAGCTCAGAGCAGAGGTTCTCAAATGGAGGCACAGATGCATTTTCAGTAGGTATTTGTTTGTTTTTGTAATTATTGCTGATAAAACAAGGATATTTTATGAAGTACTATTTTTTGACTCAGTAACATACTCCAATTTAAATTAATATTTTTCTTCTTGAGAAAGGCTTTGTTGGAGCCGATACATGTGGAAGAAACCAGCAATTATGCATTAGCCTAGTACAATAAAGGCTTTTTAGAAAATGTAAATAGAGAATTGCAGTTGTGGGAGGAGTGCCTTGGGTCTTTGTTTTTTCTCTTGGGTTTCTGTTCCCCAGACGCAAAGTCCTGCCCAATTCGACCTAGAGTTTATTTTTTATCTTTAGTGTGCAGAGGTGCTTGTATAGTTTATTTACAGAGAAATGCTAAGAGACATAACTATATATACAGTATATATATATATATATATATATATATATATATATTATTATCATTATTA
>OMNZ01022319.1:0-10519 GCA_900303255.1 Lesueurigobius sanzi | reverse complement strand
GACGCTCTTCCGATCTCAGGGGGAGGGGAGGGCCGTAGGTGCGGAGGGAGAGGGGAAGACACAACTTCACTTGGATAACGGGTTTAAAACAATTCTGAGTCTGCTCTGGGCGGAATATAATAACATAAAGAATCTGTGCACAGAATCTAGACAGAAATAGTTCTCATTTCTGTCGCTAGGGGGCGCCCTGTGAATAGGCCCGTACATGGATCATACAGATCTGTGACAGGGGCGTGTCTACAGACAGGCCTCTCTCAGGGCAGTCACTGGGCTCCTATCATCAATCAGAGATATTTAAACAACCAAACACAAGCAGTGTACAAATCCTGCTAGATCCGTGGTTCTGCACATTGTTCTGCACTAGCGTGGCATTGGGAGCCACCATCTAATAATGCCAACCACGACCCAAATAATATTTTTATTTCCACCTATTATTCTTCCACCTGTTGTGCAGTTTAAATCTATTTAATATAGTTTTATAAGTTATATAGTTATGTATAATATAAAATATTTCACTTCCTTACAGATGAATATTCAAATGTTCCCACATTTGCATAGTAAGTTTGTGTAGAAATGTTTTTTTGGGAAACCCCATTTGAAATGGAACCAGAATCACTGTGCTTGATCATAGCTTTAGGTCAGTAATTTTAAACCAGTTTTCCAAATTCAATTAAACAATTTACACAAATAATTTGATTTCATCATTTGTGTGTGTCCTCATCAAACTTATGGACCAGAAGAGTCGGCACAATAACCATCTCGGCCTAATTCGTTGAGTTTTACACATCGTAGGCAAATATTCTTCAGTCTTCATCTGTACTCTGTAGTTGAAGTGTAAGATGTTTCGGTCTTAGTCCAAAGATCGTCATCAGCTACTAAAGATGTGGGCACGCTGTGGGTCTCTTAAGAGTACTAAGATCGAAACGTCCTACACTTCAACTACAGAGTATAGATGAAGACTGAAGAATTTTTGCCTACGATGGACAACTCCTGTATGACTGAGAACCTACACAAATGAGGTTTACACAGTTTCACTGACGTTTGAAACAACCTATTTATTAATGTTGAAGTGTGCCAGACTCAAAAAGGATGAAAAGCATTGCTCTACAATACACAATACTGCTCTATACCTAGTCAGATAGTGTAGAGCAGTGTACTAGATTATAATACAGGTCTATAATGGTTTTTGGACAGCTTTCATTCGTAAAAGTCAATTAACCTTATAAAAGAAGACACAGAGACGGTTTAGTTTGAAACAGTAGATATTTTCTCCACATTAAGTTGGAAACAACCTCATAAACCAAAGAGTAAAAAGAGCATGCTGTGCATGCAATGATCACAACATGGAGCGTCAGTGCCGTACAAAACAGACTCATACCGTTCAGACTCAGCCGTGAGCCACAAGAACTCTCTCCCAGGATGCCCTGCTGCAGCCGTCCGGAGCAGGGCATCAGTGATTCAGAGGGAAATCTTGGTTAGACTTTCTGTCCTTTTGTCCTGGTTCTCTACTGCAAAGAGTCATCTAGAAATAATTCAAATTTTCTTGAAAAAAGTATACTTGCCCTCAGTATACCGTTTTACATTTAAATTAAGAAAAAAAAAAACATCTCATTGCACTTATTATATAATAAATCTCAATTTACTTAAAATAAGATTGTTTTTTTTAATGCAAAAATACTTATTCCACTGGCAGATTGCAAGGCAAAGGCAAAATGACAATTAAGGTTGAATACTATTGATAAATGTAATTTTATCTTGATAACTTTGCCGGGTTTTTTTTTTTGCCGGGTACATGTCAGCCTTTCTGTAAAATGTACTTCTTCTTGTGCTCAACTGGCTTAGTCCTATTATCTGTGTTTTTTAATTATATTGGTTGTTTTTAGTCATAAAGTAAACTCCAGAGAAAATTATTTAGTTTTGTCCTTTTCGTAGAATTCTTTAGTTCTGCTATGGATGAGATTTCTTTTTTTCACTGATGCCCGTGTCCCGGCCCGGGTGAGCACGTTCTCGTGAACTTGCATGGATTTGCTGCAGTGGGGACTCAGACTGAACATGCACAGACACCGGCTCGGCCCCAGAGAAACGTGTGTGTTTTTTTAGTGGAAACCTGACAAAACAGTGCATGCCATTTTCACTGCAGACAGTCCTCCGCAACGATGATGCCGCGCTCAAAACCACAGGCGCAGAACAACAGTTTGACCTCAGCATCATCAGATTGACCAGTAAATATATCAGGGCAATTGCATTTTTATTGTATAATAATAATAATAACATTAATAATATTTCAATATGGATTTATATTTAGGCTTTAAAGGGGTGAAAAGAATCTTGAAACGCTGCTGCCCGGTGTCTGGCTAATGCAAATGGGACTAGCAATTTGGCCCAATAGCGTTTTCAGTTCTGCAGTGGTGGGCAGTAACAAAGTAAATGTACTCAAGTACTGTACTAAAGTAGAATTTTTCACGATCTGTACTTTACTTTAGTATTTTTGTTTTCCTCCTCTATATTTGACAAATATAATCCTTTGTACATTTGTAAAAAGCTCTTGAGCTACTGTTATGTAACAAAAATGGTAGAGAGCTACTGATGCTTCGAAGAAACACGAGTAACTACAGTAGTTCACCTGCAGCCAAGACAATAACTCAACACAGTATAAGAAAACGGTAGTTTCCACTTCATACTTTACTATATTTCTCTAAATGTTTGAAGAGTGTATTCAACATGTTCAGAACATAAAGAAAATGATCCTAAATTTTGACTCATTAGGTACTTGTAGAAATGTAGAAAGTTTTTGGGGAGCTACATGGACAGGGCTGGCGAGCAATTATAATAACTAGAATTATAACTTCAATATCTCACATTTTAGTATGAGACAGAGCTGCTCTAAGCTTCCAAGCCTAAATGAAAGTGTGTACCATGGTTAAATTGAATGTTTCACTTCATTGACCATTGCCTCTGGCCCTTAATGTCATACACACTGACTAAAATAGTTTGGACAGTGGACACCCCTGTATTAGAGTAACTAAGTAACTTGTCACTGGCCTTACTGGTAGTAAATATGTCTAATCTAGTCAGAACTACTCAAAAGAAGATTTATATTCTCAAATCAAGTTATTTCAACCATGCTTGACTTAGTTTTTGTAGCGCAGGTTCACCATTTGTCAATTTTCTTTTTGGAGACTTCTTTCAAAACTGGTTCTCTCCCATGAGATTATCATATCATCAAATTCTATAACCTCAATTTTATAAGATCATTTGACCAAATTGATAAAAGAATACTTTGATAAATGTCACTGATGTAAAGATTTGTTAGAGATATTGTAGCCTATTGGTCAGACTGTTAACGCGTCCTGTTCAGTTTTAGCGCGGGCTTCAGTCGAACCCACATCGGGCCAGATACAGTAGCTTTAATAATAAAAGGGTATTTCGTTTTTTAAAACCAAGATAGAAATGATACGAGGCACTCAGCAGCATTCGCTCGAAGAGAAACACGGACAGTTGGAGTATAGAGTTTAACAGTCTCAGGCTGTACACCGGGCCGAGGAGAAAAAAGGGGGGAAACGAGAGGAAAAGAACAATAAAAATGCAGCCGAAAAAACACAAGTTCAGGCTGTAACAATGATAGACCAATCGAAAAGAGCCAGAAAGTCTTTTACAGGTAAACAAAGCAAAGGTAATGAGAAATAATCATCATCATTTTTGTTCATATTATTTCAAATGTATGTATTTTTTATTAGATTAATTTAGGCTGGAAAAGCACACACCAGCATAACAATATTACCAAAATTTCGTTTTTTAGAGTCGTTTTTTCCCTATATCCTCCATTTTCATATTATTTAACTCGCTTCATAATATTTACTCTTAAATTTATTTCAGAAACTTTTGTTTAAAATGGAAAAAAAACTGTAGTAAAATGATCTTTACCAAACAGCTCTTTTTTTTTGTTGTGGCTTTTTTTTAATGTTACGTACCAATTAATGTCTTTATTAGTTATCTGGGTTTTGCTTACTTTAAATAATAATAAAGGCCCATGTATGGTTTTATGTAAACTAATAGAATTGAACACCAGCCATGTTTCATTTTCTTAATTGAAACAAATCCTTTTAAACTCAGAGGCTTGTGTGATTGGAAATGAACTCATTTAGCTTGAATCAGACTGAACTGTGGCTCTCGTCATGTGTTGGTCTGTTATATTTACAGCCTGTTTTTGGTAATGCCAAAACAAATAAATAAAGACAGTGAATAGAGTGAAGTGGTGAAGTTCCTCCAAGATTTGGCTTTAGTTTAGAACAATGGCTTAGCGGTTTAGACTGAAGCACATAGGAAGGACACTGTTCCGGCCTCAGACTATTTTATTATTATTGATGGTGTGTGTCAGATCTAGCCTGGCCAGTCACACGCTCCTCCTTACTGTTGAAAAGAAGAACCGTCTGGACAGCTGCTCACAACCAGTCATTTCACAATTTTTCAACTCTCGGTCCAATCAGATCAGGTGGGATTTCTTTGCACCAAAACACAGAAGCTGTCACCCCACTTTTCCAAAACATTAAAGATGTGCGCAGTATAGGTATATTCTTCTGTTTTCTTCTGCTCTTTTGTCTGTTTTAAATAGTTTAGAAAATATAAAACCCCTAAAACCAGAGCAAGAAACAGCATAGGAAGCGTTCCTCATGAAAAAGGACGTTTTCGCAATGCTTCCGACTGGATTTGGGAAGGATTGAAAAAGCATGTAGTCTGGCTGGCCAGGCAATGTCAGATCAAGGCGCTGAACTGAGGGTCACACCATGAGTTCCAAATAATCCATTAAGACTGTACTGTACAATACAGAGTGTCCTAGGTCTTTCCCAGGAGGCATCCGAAACAGATGCCTGAGCCACCTCAGCTAGCTCCTCTTGATGTGAAGGAGCAGCGGCTCTACTCTGAGCTCCCCCTGGGTGACTATGCTCCTCCGCACCCTATCTGTAATGGTGCCCCCAGCTCCACCCTGTGGAGGAAACCAATTTTGACAGCTTGTATCCATGATCTTGTCCTTTCAGACATGACCCAAGCAATGAGAAGGATAACGCCCCCTTCTAGGGTAAACCAGAACCGTGTCCATTGGGATTAATGTGGAAACATGGACTGAGATCTTCACATTTATGTCTGAAAAATAAAATTGTATGCGTTTTATATATTTGTATAATATAAAAGAGAAGCAAATCAAGAGATTTGTCATTGTAGAAGATTCACAAAGACGACAGTTAATGTTTGTGTGGGGTAAAGTTATCAGGAAGTTAGCATGTTCGGTCAAAAACAAAGCTATATTGAAACATAAGAAGCTGCAAAATTCCTCACAGTCATGTGGGCAAGTTACTACAACCTTGGACTTTATCAAATCAAGTCACTATGAACAGCTAAACAGTTCATATTGAAGTCCGAACTTGCTAACTTCCTGCTAACTTTAGCCAACTTTAAAACATTAACTGTCCGCTCTGTGATATAATCTAGTACACTGCTCTGTGCAAAAAAATCTCTTGCTTTGCTTCCCTTTTATATCAGACAAATATATAAAACCCATAAAATGTTTTTTTTCCAGGTGTAAATGTGAAGATCTCAGTCAAAGTTTCCACATTCATCTCAATGAACGCAGCTCTGGTTTCACCAAAAAGGTAGCGTTCACTTTTTTGTTGCTACCCTCTATAGGTGAGGGTAGGATCGCACATTGGTAAATCGAGAGCTTTATCTATTGACTCAGCTCCTTCTTCACCACAACAGTCCGATACAACAACTACATCACTGCAGACGCTGCACTGATCCATCTGTCATCCATCCCTCACTGAGAACAAGACCCCGAGATACTTGAACTCCTCCACATGGGGCAGGAGTTCTCCCCCCACTCAGGTTTGCGTCATCTTTCTTCGGTTTAGGGTTTACATTTAACAGGGGCTGGTGACAAACCCTGTTGTTATGAACGGGTCAAAGTCAAATCCTGGAGAAACATTTGCTGTGAAGTTTTAATTGATGATCGCATCGCAAAGTGTTATCATGTTAAAGGGATTCAGGTTCATAAACAGCCTCATGCAAAATGGCTGCTGCAAAACCGATCGAGGAAAATGAGAGAGAGAGAGAGAGGAAAGAGCCCTTTATGGATCTACTCTTGCAGCATAGTTTTGTATATAGCGCATAGTTAATAATAATTATAATAATAATCGAAAAGACAAGATCGGGCCCCGAACGCAAAAGGCAGAAAATACAGTGTGCCATGCTCAAGTCGGCATGTTTTACAAGGAAACGGCACCAGCTCTGAGCAAAACCGTACAATCATCTCAGCGCACTCCAAACAAAGGCAGTCACAGGGATTCTAACTTTAACACTGGTTATGTCAGATGTGTTTGCAAGGATTTTAAAGACGGTCTTCGGGTAAGGTAAGGTAGAATCTTTTGAAATATTTTCAGAGAAAGCAGAGAATCTGTTGGAAAAGTAAATGATGTTGATCAGTGGTTCTAAACGGGTGGGTCAGGACCCGAAAGTGAGTTGTGGGACTATTTTCAGTTGTATGTCTTTGCCAAGTACTGATAAATTGTTTTGTTCTTTTTTGATAGTTGGCCTTGTGGTAGATGCTAGACTCAACTCATCATAGGAGGTATATTTTTCTGATTTTACCATACTTTTAAACTGGGACTTTTTATATGGAGAGATTTTGAGGATCCAGATCAAACGTTTGATCGTGAAATTAAAGAGCAACTGAACCCCAAATCTCCCTTTTTTTCCTCAAACTGTTTAAATGGGTGTCTCATAGAGCTGTCTACATGTCCTTGTCATTATGTTGACATGTTAGTGTATCTTAGTAGAAATCTTAAACCAAGTCTGTCACTTCATGTCCCACCATGTAATACAACTTGTCGCACTTTTACTACTTTTTGAGGTGGTAGCAATAGCACATAGAATAGACAAGATGTGTCTCCTTTTAATTTCATGATTTAGAAGATAGACTGAAGTTAAGTTCTGGACCTACACCCGTTGAGAAACACTGCTATTGAAATTTCTACAATAGGTATGGGCCAGGCTTATTACTTTGTCTTTTAATTGAGCAAGATGAGGTTTTTCAGTATTTTCCGTTGTTAAAATCCCTGTCGACTGCCTTAGTTTTGGATAGACCTCCAGTTTGAGAGCGCCTAGACCTCAGACCTGTTCGTGGTCTGGCTTTTCTCTCTACGCGGAGCTGGTGCGACTTTGTGTTTTTCTGTAAAAGTGTACAAACGATTGGTCGAACCATCTCTCAGTCTGTGGGACGTCATGCTCATGTCCCATCTGCGGCGGCCCTGCTCCGTTCAGAGTCCGGACCTGGTTCAGTTCTGGACTGAGTCCACTGAACCAAAGGAGGAGGAGGGTCACCATGTTTTTACCGTAAAAGTCTGTAGGTGCTACCTGCAGAAGCCTAAATAAAGAAGTGAATGAAAAGAACGGCTACTCCAATATTGAGTAAAATCACCATGATGACCAGGAATGACCTGGAGCCCTGAGAGAGAGAGAGAGAGAGAAAGAGAGAGATATTAAAATAATATTATATAATACATAACTGTATGATAAAACCATGTAAATCATTATTCTAACAGGGGACACTCACTGAGCTGGTTTTGGCGCAGACCTCAGACTCATTCTCCATGGCAATGATGGGCGCCGACTTCAGTGGCGTGGACAGAGTGAGGTCTCTGCTAATTGGCCACTGCTCTGGCCGTTCCCCCTCGTGCCCCATTCCTCTATCCTCAGGCTCCGCCCCCAGAGCGAGGCGGTCCAATCGCTGCACAGAGTCCACAGATGCCTCTCTGACGGGGCGCAGCCGCGGCCTCAGCCGCCCGGGGCAAGGCGAGGGCAAGAGCGGGTCGGACAAACGCATGTCCACCGTGTAGTGGTCCTGAGGAGCAGACAGGTTCATATCAACACATCTAATTTATTTTTGTATAACCAAACAAAATTGGCGTCAAAGGGCTTCACAAATATAAAAATTCATCAGTGTGCGGTCGGCTTCAGGAACATATATTTTACACACAACATAAAAAGTAGAAACTTTGCATTTCTCAAAGCGCTATACTGAACCAGTAATCTTTCAATCCCCACACACAGTGGTGGTAAGCTGTGAATATAGACACAGCTGCCTAGTGGTAGACAAAAACAAGGCTCTGTTGAACTATGACATCCACAGATCTCTGGATGTTGTAGTTGCTAATCAGCTTCATTTGAAAATGAAGCTACTGTAATTCCAGGTGATTCAAGGGAGGGTTTATAAGATACTTGAGCCCCCAGATCTGAGGTAAACAATTTCAAATTCCAAATAACAATTTTAATGTTGATTAATTTACAATTACAAAACATCTTGGTTTTTGTTTTGGTTCTCAAGAAGACAATTTTCATATAAAAACAGAATGAGCCCCACACTCAGGGGTTGCCAGATTGTATGGCTAAAATCAGTTTGGAAATGAACACAAAGGGACTCCTACTTCAACAATCTCAACCTGTGTCCCAAACCAAGGCCTAATCAGTGTTGGTGCAACCTCCACTGGTTTAAGCTCAGTGACTGAACTCTGAAGGTGCATGCTTTGCATTGTTGTTTTCATCTGGTTTGTTAAGTGCTATGTGAGTTTGTCTTTGAAAGGCGCTATTATATTAAACTCACTTTCAAATGAGGAGTAGTATAGGAATATGGAGGACCAGGACTACCAAAACAATCAATATATAAATAAATGAATATATCTATAAATACATAAATAAATATGTGACCAGTCATAGACACCAGGGACACAACTCAACCCTGGGGCATTTTGAGTTATTCACACATTCTGAAAGTGTAGTTTCAAAGCTTTCCAACAATATGCAACACATGGAAATCTGTTAATATTTGGAGAAGTTGTGACAATGTGAATGTAGGCACTTCGCAGAAGCTTAAGCGGAGAATTCCTCTTTCTCTCTAGTCTTGTTTGAGCACAATGGTGCTCAGTGGCATCTCATTTCCGTCATCATTTTGTTATTGGCTGAAGCGACTGTCAAGCAGTTGGCGGTGACGTAGCGCTAAGAATATTGTTTGTATGCTCAAATTGCGGCCGAATGAGGCTGAAATACATTTATCTCATTCATGATCTCATTCATGATACTTGCCTCCACTTTCATATGGACAACGTCCAACAGTCACTCACACTGCATTCACCCAGGCTTTCTGACCATTTTCCTGGCGGTCTCCCATCACAGAACTGATCAAGGCACTTCCCTGCTTATCTATGATTAACCAATGACAAGACAGCAAAGCATCTTGACACACACCCTTTTTTGCATACACTTACACTAAACATACACTAAATTATAGCTAAAACACATTTATATATAAACACGTGTATGTATGTATGTTTGTATATACTGTATATACTGTATATTTCGTTTGTGTGTGACACTCATTTGTGTGTGACTTATTTTGATCATTCTTGATGTCTGATATTGATTTGTTTTTGTCCATACCGACCTTTGAGATGACTCCTGTTGTGATAGTGGGCGTTACAAAAATAAATTGATTGAGATATATATACTTCAATAAACATTGTTTTTAATAGTCAAAGTATACCAAATGCAATCTTGGAGATAGCCTAAAGTTAATGTGGGTTAGTTTTCAATTTTTTTCAAAACATTTTGTAATTTTCCTAAAGAGCCCAGTGGCGTTAAATGCAATTCATTATTCCCTGTTTTGAGAAATTTTTATTTATATTTTACTATTTTATTCATTTTTATTTATATACAGTATATATATTCAGTGAGTCCCACAAGTATTTGCACACCCTGCAAAGTTCTCCCACTTAGAAATTAGGGAGTGGAAATGTTCATCATAGATGCATTTCCACTGTTAGAGACATAATCTAAAAAGAAAAATCCTGAAATCACATTGTATGATTTTTTTTATGATTTATTTGTATGTTACTGGGGTTTGCACGTCGCAAGTATTTGCACACATGAGAATCAGAAAGAATTATGACTCTCAAAGACCTGTTATTCTGCTTTTAAATAGTCCAACTACACTCTGCTCATGATTCTAATTTAGTAGCACCTGTTTGAGGTTCTTAGCTTTCATAAAGACACCTGTGCACCCCACAATCAGTCTAAAGTCTAACTACCAACATGGGCAAGACCAAAGAGCTGTCAAAAGACACCAGAGACAAAATTATAGACCTTCTCAAAGCTGAAAAGGGCTACGGGGCAATTGCCAAGCACCTGGTGTAAAAAGGACCACTGTTGGAGCAATTGTCAGAAAATGGAAGAGGCTAATGTTGACTGTCAATGTCCCTGGGACTGGGACTCCACACAAGATCTCACCTCGTGGGGTATCAGTGATGCTAAGAAAGGTGAGGAATCAGCCCAGAACTACACGGGGGGAGCTGGTCAATGACCTGAAGAGAGCTGGGACCACCGTTTCCAAGGCTACTATCAGTAATACACTAAGACATCATGGTTTAAAATCATGCATCGCACGGGAGGTTCCCCTGCTTAAGTCAGCCCATGT